>OZ007555.1:232945417-233222606 GCA_963931855.1 Philhelius festivus | reverse complement strand
AATAAAAAAATTTTACAAAAAAAGTTAATCCTTTCTTTTGTAAATGCACCTAAGCCAAGCCGACCCCACCATAATAAAAAAGTGGCAGGTCATTTTTAAACCAATGCTCTCACGCAGGTGTTCTCAATGAAAAAATGTGTGAAATATGGTTAATCCAGTACTTTGTCACATTATTGTATGCTTATAAGACGATAATTAAAAGAATAGTAAAAAGAAAGTTAATCCTTTCAATCGTAAATTCACCTACATAAGAATCCAAAAACGTAAAAACTAAAATAAAAGGCTTTTCTTAGAACAAAAGTAGTTTTTGTTATTTTTGATTTTCTCAAAAACTACAAAACATTTTGACATCCGGTTTTTTGTGTTTGGTCAAAAATTAATAAGACCATTGAATATTGAATAAAAAAATAATACTTAATTACGTAAAATTTTGAAAAAAAATTGTTTAAAAAAAAAAATTTCATTTTTTTTTTCAAAATTTTGATTTTGAAAATTAATTTTTCAAAAACTATTCACTCGAACAACTTTATTTAAAAACAAGATTAAAGAATGTATTTCTGGCTTTTCAAAATGCTATAGCATTACTCTGTAGGTATCACCGTTATTTTTTAATAATTTTTTTTCTGTTTTAAGTGATTTTTTTCTTAAATTGCCCCTCCCGCCTAAACGGGGGGAAATAGACCCCCCCCTCCCATACGATTTTTTTCTTGTCTAAGTCCAACCTACACGCCCTAGCTTTTTGTCACACCTTATGCCAATCACCCTGTATATAATACTTTTTAAGGAGCTCAAACTGAAACAATAGGAGGGGCAAGCACTCATCAAGAAAAGATGCAAATTTTTTTACGATACGTTGGAGATCCTGGATTTCAAGTTGGCGTTGGTGAAGATATAGGCGTTCATCAGAGTACTGTATCCAGAACAGTTAATTTTGTTGCAAAAATAATAAAAGACAAAGCTTCTCATTGGATAAAATTTCCATCGAGCTATGAAGAACAGCTGGGAGCAAAAAATGATTGGCTAAGCAAATACAGGTTCCCATTATGCATAGGAGCCTTGGACTGTACTCACGTGGAAATATTACAACCTAGATTTCATTCGGAAGAATAAATTAACCTTTATATGCTTCCATCAATATCCAGGCAACTTGTAATTCAATGGAATATTTTACAAGTGTTGATTGCCGATGGCCGGGCTCAGTTCACGATTCCAGAATTTGGAGAAACAGTACTGTGGAACCCATTATGAGAAACTCCACTAACATTGTTTTACTGGGAGACGAAGGATATGGGATCACCACCTTGGCTAATGACACACTTTAAAACCCAACGAGTAACCAAGAAAGAGCTTTCAACAAACTGCATTTAAAAGAAAGAGTCATAATTGAAAGATGTCTAACCCGATAAGAAAAAAAAAGTATTTACTATCAATTTCCGATGAATTCTAGTATTTACTTGGATGAATTTAGTATATACTGAAAGTATTTGCCAGTTAGTAAGTACTAAACTTTATGCATATGGAATGAAGTAAATACTTTTAATTTAACCATTTGCTTTAAGTTATAGTATTTACTATTATCTTTTACTTGTAGTAAATACTTCCGTTTTATGCATATCACCCATTGTCTCGCGTTCCATTTAAGGCCACTGCTCCTACCTTTTTCGGTCGGGTGACAAAATTAGGTACATCTCGTCATGCATTTCATCATAGCTTGCATCTTACCTTAATGCTTGTACTAAAAGCCTGACTATTATAAAAACCCAGGGTAATCAAAAATTTTATCATTATGTTCCGGTTTTGGCCATCATGGCTTCGACTAGTCCCCCAAGCTATCTCGATTGAGTATATTTCATCCCGATGCGCATCCTAATGGCTTCAGGTCAGTTGGTCTATGGCAAGAAAAATTAATTTTCATCAGTATCAAAATGTAGATGCTTACCGATAAAATCAAACACACCCTATAGATCTCATTTTTAAGGCAACATACATTTGTTTAACTCCCTTCGCATGATCTTCATCAAGCATAATAATAATGTTCATCTAACATTCGAGCAATTTTGATTTGATAAGCTGATGTCAGCTGCCATACACCATCGATCAGCAAATCCACAAAATCTTAAGTAAAACAATCAATGGCTGCAACACCAACAAACCAATGACCAATTCAAAATAATCATTAAATGCCTTCGGATAACAATATTCAGCCCCAACTCATCGCCAGATCATCAGGCTTCATGCCCCATCCATCAGTTCCGTGCACAGTGCAGTGCTAGTCCCGGAGTGGTAAGAAAATCAAACGTTAGCGAGATTAAGCAAATAAACATAATTGCAACATGTGTCTGAATTCGGAATGTTGCTAAATCTAAAATTAAAAAAAAAAAAGAAAATTTAAAATAAAAAATAAAAAAAAGAGAAAAGTCTTCCCCCATCGATCGTGTAGAGTCAGCTAAATATTTGGATGTCTTCCTTAGAGAGAGGAGACGTCTTCGTACCTAATTTTGAACAAAAAACAACAACAAAAATACACATAAATGCGTTTCTGAAATGTTTTCTTAATCACCTAAGATCTACTAAGGCCAACATCCGAAACGGAATAAAACAAAAATAGTTGCTTTTAAGTGTTGATTGTGAAATGTAAACAGAAATATTGTTAAAAATCGATTAATATTGCTTTTTAACTGCATCTGAAATGATGTCTGTTTTCCTTTATTTCCATAGAAACAAACAACAATTGAGACAATATTGTTATTTTTCAAAACATGATGATGCGGTACCTACCCAAATAGTCAGACGCACCGAATGTATCTCAAAGCTTTCGACTCATAAAAAGCGCTAAGTATGGATAAACAAACAAAAATAATTTTTCTTAATGGATTGCTCTTAATACTTAGCGTAAGTTAAACGTTTTTGTTTAGTGTCAAACGACTGACAAAAACATAAACATTTGAATTTTTTTATTTCGTTGAACTAAAGACATAAAAGCTTACACGAAAAAGTAAAATGTTTTCACGGCAACTCATAATACATTTTATGACGAAAAGACATGAATGATTGTTCTTTTATTTGGAAATAAAAAAAAGTCAAGGAAATCGACAGAAAAAAACGTAGTTTTTCCAGAGCGGATGCCAAATTTACCTGTGACCTAAGATCTGTTATGACCTTATGATCGTAATACATATACAATTTTTTTATTTGCACTGACTTTGCACGTCATTTATATCGTCTGCAAAAAGAAAGGAAGTTTTTGACAACATTGATAAGCTTTCGGATATGAAGATCAAAGACCTTATCTCTTCGCAACGCGACAAAATGGCTCCAGGAAGAACTTCGGTTACTTCTGCGCTGAGTCCTGTGTTTGATTCCTTAGATGCGCGAGCTAGCGGACTGAGGGCTTTGACGGGGCCTGATAAATCACTCCATCTGTTAAGCTTCTGCTTTAGCACCAGTCAACAAGCTGCCTAGTGTGGCACAGTATAGATTGTTTCGTATGCGAGTGTTGGTCCGGTTGAGTGAGTGATCAGAACTGCGGATGATTGGATAAAGGCAAAACACAGAATAAGACACATAAAAACCTACTACTACTACTTTTTTTCTTTATTTGAACTCAATCCTAACTAAATAATTCCGTGGGAAAAAATATATCAAACCGAAAGAGAATTCATGATTTGTGTTTAATTCTTTTTCTTTCTCATATTTTCATTAAAAATTTAAATGTAAACTTAAAACTAATTGTAAACATATCCTTAAATGTTAAAATGAATTATGTAACTAAATACTAAAATGAATTATGAACTAATTTTAGTACTGACGCTTCGTCAAGTTTAATTGCCGCCAAAATTGTATATACTAAAATTAAAATAAGCAACTATTCCTAACCTATAAATACCCCTTAGTATGAATAAATACTGCACTTGAATTAAAGACTTGAAGACGTGCGTTTCAATTTTATATTTCGCTTGCTTTCTTTGGTGCAAAAACTATTGCATTTTTTTCAATTTGATTCGAGCCATTAAGAGATAATTAAAGTCAGATGAGTAGGTTTTCATTTTATAAAGCCAACCCTACTGAAGAAAACCGAATTTAGTTCAATCAAGCTGGAAGGACCTTAAATTATAAAATATGAAGAACTAACTTTTTGAAGACTAACCATTTAGGACATGTGTAACGCACCTCTGAGTTGGCGCAAAAGCAGCCAGTTAGCTATTTAGGGTTAGTGCTATTTTTCACCCAATAATCGAATAAATGTCCACTGCGGCACACATTTTTATTTTTATTTGTATTTGTTAAACACACATATATGAGTTCCGAAGTTTTTTGACTATTAAAGTTGGAAAGAAAATAGTTAAAAAATGAGGTACATTGAAATAAAAACCAAAAATGCAGAAACGTTCACTATTGGCATATATGCTACTCGTATTAAAAATATCAGCTAAAGAAATATTTTGAAGAACGATGGCTTTCGTAGCCTGATGGTATATTTCAAAAAACAGTGACACATATCGTTACAATCGTTTTGGAGAAAGTAAGATGTTTGCACTTGATATTTCAAAAACGTTTGATGGAGTTTAACATCAAGCTCTCTTATCGAAAATGCATGCATTTGGTATTGATGAAACTCTTCTTCATTGGATTAGAAACTACCTTTCTCAATAAAAGTTGTGTTGGACGGTCTTAAGTCTGAAGTTCATAAAATAAATGCTGGTGTGCCACAGAAACTCTTATTAGGTACACTTGTAAAATATAAATAATCAATTCATAAATAAATGAGGCAACTAAATCACACTAAGTATATCAAAAGTTGATATTCTAAAATCAAAACCACAAGATGTTGAAGTACAAAACCAAACGAAACATATTCCTTTCGCAATTAATTGATTAATGTGTCATTGGTGCTTATTTTCACATTCTCTTTCGTTAGAAAGTGAGTCGAATTCGTTGAAACTTAATTTTGAGACTCGGCGATTAGAATGTTAATCGAACAAATCGAAAGTTCACCCAATCCATAGAAAGTTCATTCATTTGCGAAAGCTAATTCAATTTTGACATTCGAAAGAATAGAATTAAATGTCATTTTTGTGTCGTTTGAATTTTTCTGTCGAGTAAACAACAAAACATGTAAGTTTTTAATTATTTCATGGAAAATAAATTACTTTTATTAATTTTTTTGTTGTTTTATGTTTAAAAGTCGCATTCCAACTGGACAAACCGCGAACAAAAGGAAAAGTTGATTCAAAATAGTGGAAGAAAACCCGGAGGTAGCAAAGGGTTTTTTTTACAACCCGCGTTGATACGGAAAGCATCCACTATCCTTCTCCTCTGCACTTCAACACCATCTTCATTTATAAACAACACAAATGCCATATTTTTATTTTTTATTTATTATTTTATGTTTTTATCAAAGAAATTTAAATTATTAAACAACAAACAAAACAATTACAAATAAACAAAGATTTCACTTTTTGGTTTTGACATTTCACAAACACTTCTCCTTTGTTTTTGATATTTTAGTGTGACCAAGTGTATACGAAAAAAAATAAAAATTTAGAACGCGTCATGAACAACTTATTTTTTTAAGAATACTTTCAAAACAGCTGAGTTGACACACAAAATGTAATGAATATGTAGTTCTTTATGGTTAAACTTTACTTTATAATGAAAAAGTGTATTATTTACTTTGTTTCTTGATTATTTATCCAACATCTATAAAATGTTTAGAAACAAAAAAAATGTACAACGGTCATACTAATTCAAATAGAAATATAGTAAATGTCAAACGGCTGACAATGAAAATGAATCTTTTTTGAAGTTCATTTTATGCTATCTTTCGCAAATGAATGTTATTCGTTCGAATCTCAAAATTAAGAAAGTTCATTCGAAGGAATAGAATCATTCTAACGAATAGACTATTCATGAGAATGTCAAAATAAGCATGATTATCTATGAATTCATAATATTCTCTGAATATGCTTTTTAAATATGGATTTTGTTCTCGTAAACAAGAACTTGTGAGCAATATTGTGCAGGCTTTGACTACTTGCATCAAACATGATGGGTTCTAGAGTTTTGGTGAAAATAACGAAGACAAAATTTGCTGCTGGAAAATTTGTAAAACGGAATTGTTTAGTTGGGCCGTGAAATAAGACCAAATGTTAGTGTTAGCCCGCGGCTTCCTTGGAAATTTAATCCAAAATAAAAATTCTTAAATTTCCTTTTAACTTGAAATTTTAAATTTGGATTTTATTTGTTAAAATTAACAATATTCGGAATTAAAAAAAAACTGCTGCGAACGTCGTTGGAGTATTTTCGTTTTTCTTTTCGATAATTTGGCTTCAACAAAGTAAATTCGCACAAAGGTAATTGCCGAAAAATTTCTCGAACTAACTAACTCACTACTTTGCCATAATGAATTAATATTTTTCTTAGACTAAGCTTCACATGGGTAATGGCTCAATGACATCCCAGCTAGCCTTCCAGCTGACCTCTTTAAGCCGGTACCAAGCGCTACACATCCACGGAGATTATACCGGTATAAAATGTCAACTAACCTCCATTTCGTTTATGTCTCTTTCCAAGCGGTTCTTCGTTTCAACAAATTGAGAGAATTTGGTGACCACACGGTTGATGAGAAATTCTCGAACGGCCATAGTTTAATGGTCCATACTCAGGTCATTGAGTACCCCAATGTGTTAACGGCTTGAAAACTCATATACCATAACGTTTGGACGGTCGAAAGCAGTCCACTCCTAAAACGTCCGCTTAACGTTCTTCAAGAATCAGACCTTTCAGTGGCACACTGGCTTTTTTCCCTTTCGTTCGGCCTTATTTCGATTCGTGCAAGTAAAATTAAACCAAACGAATTCACAAACCTCAAGTGAAATAAAGATAAATACTAAAATTTAATTTTTCTACTTCATGCAAAAATGTTGCTTATATGTAAAGTATGTTCAATCGCCATACAGGCGCCTATTTTAGCAGTTTTCTTTGGCAACAAAACCTTGGTGGGGTCGCTTCTCTGGTTCTCAGTGTCCAGACAGTTGATACCGTGAAGATACCACCCAAAGTATTGTTATACAAAACAATTGCCTAGGCGCCTGCCTGGCGAGTGGAAAAATTGGGCTATAGAGAAAATATTTTAGTGAGGAGCGTTGGTAGATTGGTAGAAACAGTAAACTTTGAATAATTTTTCGCCTAAGAAATATTTTGAAGAACTAAAATTTCTTAATGACCGGCAGTATGGCTTTCGTAGTAATTGGTCCACTTGCGACTGATCAGTGAGTGGCACAAATCTTTACATCGTTTTGGAGAAAGTCTGGCGGCAAGCCATCAGACGAATAGGGGGAATAACATGTAGTATACGAAAACATGCACGTGTCGTAACTATTCGGGAATCGGGACTGGTGGAAGTCTGATAATAGCCTCTCCGCGGCGGCCGCTAGAAACAAGCCTTTTAAAAAGGTTTGGCTAATATGATCAGGCTGGTTCCTCAGGTTGGCGGCAGGTTAATTCCCGTCCCGTAAAACTAAAAGAATTACGAGACCGACAACAAGCCTCGGAAACGGACTGATCACACGACGACAACCCACGCAACGAAAACGAAAAAACGATTTACGAATTTTCTTATGGAACGTACGATCGCTCTATAGAGCTCGAGCTGCTCAGCAGCTAGTCGATGCCCTGTCAAAATATAAAGCTGACCTAACAGCTCTTCAAGAAATCAGATGGACAGGGAATGGTATTTTACAGAAGAAAGAATATGACGTATACTACAGCTGTCATACAGAACACCATGTGCTCGGGGTAGGCTTCCTAGTCAGCGAAAAAATGAAGTCTACCATCATCGGCTTTAACGCTATAAGCGAAAGGCTATGCACTCTTCGCGTGCGAGGCAAATTTACGAACATCAGCCTCTTTAACGTTCACGGACCTACGGAGGAGTCCTCAGACGAAGAAAAAGAGACTTACTACAAGCAAGTCGAGAGGGCCCTCAATACCTGTCCAAGGTATGATATTAAAATCATCCTTGGGGATTTGAACACAAAAATAGGTCGGGAGCCGGTATTCAGGCATTACGCAGGCACCCATAGTTTTCATGAGAACACTAATGACAATGGACTTCACCTGATGGAGTCACTCGTAACCAAATAGACTACGTGTTGATACGAACGTACCGAGGTGCCAATATCGACTCGGATCACTATCTTGTTGGTATGGTTTTCCGAGGGCGGATTGCCTTGCAAAGACGTATTGCATCCGCCGATCAGGTTCGAATCAACACGGCTGCCCTGCGCAATGAAAACACCAGTAACACCTTTGGTAATGCGTTAGGACTCGCCTTAGAATCACTGGAGCCAGTATGCTGGGCGTAAATGAGAAGTGGACACGCCTTAAGAATACTGTCATTAGTACTGCCTAGTACTGCCATCTTAGGTAGCAGTCGTAAAAATCGGAACGACTGGTTTGATGATGAATGCAAGCTAGCGACTGAACGTAAGAATGTTGCGTACCGAGCAATGCAACAATCTCAATATAAAGAGCTCAGCAGAATAGAAAAACAGCTACACAGACAAAAAAAATCAGCCTGGGAGAAGAACCTAATCTGTGAAATAGAAAATAGCCGAGAGCGAGGTCCGCACCAGGCGCGGAAGTTCTACCAATCCGTCCGAAACATGACGCAGTACACACCACGCTGTACATACTGCAAGGACGGAGAGGGAAATCTGATCACCGATCCTGAAAGCATACTGGAGCGATGGGAAGTGTACTTTAATGAATTGCTAAATGGTCAGCTCACTACAGAAGTGGAGGCTCCACTACTTCAAGGAGAATACCCTATGTTGCCGCCACCAAGCATAGAAGAGGTTGAGAAGGCTATAGGCCGGCTTAAACAGAACAAATCCCCGCGAGCCGACGGCATACCAGCCGAATTATTTCATCACGGCGGGCCAGCCTTACGTCAAGCAATTCATGATATTATAGTGCACGTATGGGAGCAGGCAGAAATGCCAGAAGACTGGCGAAAAGGCATAATATGCCCCATACATAAGAAGGGAGATGTCATAACGTGCAGCAATTATAGAGGTATCACGTTGTAGAGTACCGCCTATAAGATACTCTCCTCTATCCTACAAGACCGGATAACCCCATACGCTAAAACCGTCATCGGACTATATCAGTGTGGTTTCATTCCAGGCAAATCAACAACTGATCAGATCTTTACCCTTAGGCAGGCGATGGAAAAATGTCTAGAATTTAACATCCCAACATACCATCTGTTTATAGACCTTAAGGTAGCCAGGGTAGAACTTTACAAGGCCATGAGAGAATTCGGCATCCCAAATAAATTGACACGACTATGTAGGTTGACCATGACCAACGTAACAAGCCAAGTAAAAATAGCCGGATTGCTATCCAGACCAATCAACATCTTTAATGGAC
Organism: Philhelius festivus; assembly: GCA_963931855.1. Lineage (NCBI taxonomy): Eukaryota > Metazoa > Arthropoda > Insecta > Diptera > Syrphidae > Philhelius > Philhelius festivus. Next base: position 233,213,171 of record OZ007555.1, on the reverse strand, counting down.
TCCGACAAGGGGACGGTTTGGCCTGCCTCCTCTTCAACCTGGCGTTGGAGAAAGCAATCCGTGACTCTGGCACGGCAACAAGAGGGACCATCGTCAACTGGTCCAGCCAGTTACTGGCTTACGCAGACGACATCGACATCATCGGAAGAACCGAACAAGCTGTACACGATTCCTTTATCTAGATCGAGCAGGCGGCACAAAATATGGGGCTGCACATTAGTGAAGGTAAAACAAAGTACATGGTGGCGTCGAATGCGAGAGGAACAGTTGGTCAAACAATCAAGGTAGCGGAGCACGAATTTGAAGTGGTGCAATCCTTTAAATACCTTGGGTCAATAGTAGCAGCCGATAACAATATAGGAGAAGAAATACGCAGGCGGCTTCTCAAATGCAACAGAGCCTAATGTAGTCTGTCAAAGCTCTTCAAATCCAGAAATCTCACCATAACTTCAAAACTGCTGCTGTACAGGACCATGGTCCTGCCAGTACTCACATATGGATCCGAGGCTTGGGTGCTTAGCAAACGGCACTCCAACCTCTTAGCTGCGTTCGAAAGAAAAGTCTTAAGGAGAATTGTTGGCCCCATATGTGAGGAAGGACGATTCCGGAGACGGTACAATCATCAATGCAATCTACCTTGAAGCAGATATCGTGACAAAAATTAAGCTCGGTAGACTCCGGTGGGCAGGGCACCTAGCTCGCATGAGCGAAGAGGAACCTGCTCGGAAAGTTCTTTTGGTACATTCTTTGTTTGTCATATTTGTTCGTTTTTTAGTAGAGTGTTAGGCTATATGTATGTATATTTATTTACTAACAACTAACACCACGCTAAATGATGACTGTGACAAGCTGATGTTTCCAAGTATCTAAAGGTGAAAAAACCGGATGAGAAAAGAAATATTGTTACAAATGCTTGCATTAAGCAGTACTGATGGCGAAAAAAAAAAAAAAAATTCTATGGTAGACGACAGCGTGGTAGACCATGCTTGCGCTGGAGAGATGGCGTAGACCAGGACGCCCGAAGTCTTGGGGTGCGCAACTGGATGGCGTCGGCAAGAGACCGGGATAGGTGAAGAGACTTGTTGAAAGAGGCCAGGACCGGAACCCGGTTGTTGAGCCGGTGATGATGATGATGATGATTAAGCTCCATTATAGAAATATATCGATACCTTCCCGTAAGAATGTATTAAGCGAAATTTTTAAAATTGTTCAGGAAATGAAAAAAACGTCTCATTTAGTTATTTTTTTGTGTATTTTATTGGACGAAACAGATTTGTTTCCCGTAAGAATGTATTAAGCGACATTTTTAAATTTGTTTCGTCCAATGAAATACACACACAAATAACTAAATGAGACGTTTTTTTCGTTTCCTGAACAATTTTAAAAATGTCGCTTAATACATTCTTACGGGAAGGTATCGACATGTTTCCTTGTTACGTTTTTTTTTATGAATAATAACCCACTTAAGGACATATTATCTCTTATAGAAAGTTCGTGCACTTGGTATTAATTAAACTCTTCTTCATTGGATTAGAACCTACCATCCAAGCCGCTTAATAAATATTGGTGTCCCACAGGGCTCCGTTTTGTTCATGACCTTCTTTCTCATATTCATCAATGACCTTTTGTCTGAAATTGCTAATCCAATAAATTGTTTTGCTGAAGACAGTGCTCTCCGCTTCTCATATTTGTTTGAAGATGCATGTCCTTGTTCTTCGAATGTGGGTTTAGAACGTCTGAGTATAATAAGCTCATTTAATTTTGATACGATTGTTGAAAATGTTGAAGCAAAACCTCCTCTATGAGCGGCACTTGCATTGAGGAAACTGAAAAGCTTTTATGAAATGAGCATATGTTCAACTTTGCCAATAACGCTGGGAAGAGCCTAGGATGCAAGAAACATTATCTCTGACAGGTCTTAAGAACTTAAACCGGTCGATCACCAGCAACATCGTATCTTAACTGATTATATCCTTGAAATGAATCAAAATGATCCGGATTTTCATCGAAATATCATCTTCAGTGATAAGGCCCGTTTTCACCTCGGACGCTACGTTAATAGTAGAAATGTCGCATTCGGGGCTCGGAAAAGCCAAGAATGATTTGTTAAAAAGCCTCTCTATCCTGAACGTGTCACTGTTTGTTGCGGTTTTTGGGCTGACGGTGTGATTGCGCTACCGAGCTATGATTAATGATTTTTTATGGCCGAAATTGAAAGATATTGATGATGCGCTACGTATCACACCAGCAACGAAACAATAGCAATTTTGCCAGAAAAGTTTTCTGACCAGGCTATTTCTCGAAGAGGTGATCATAATTGGCCATCTAGATCGAGATCTTGTGATTTAATGCCTGAAGACTTTTTTCTTTAGGGCCACGTGAAAGATAAGTTCTATGCCAATGTTCCACAATGGATTCACGACCTTAAAGATGGAATTTGTGAAGCTATCGAGGATAAACATACACCCTCAAATGTGCGAATTGGTCATGGAAAATTTCATGAAAAGGATATGGTGCTGCAAACGTGGCCGTGGCGGTCATTTGGCTGATATCGTTTTTCAGTGTTAAAAGCATACCTTTCTCCTTACAATAAAAAAAAAAACATTCCATTGATTTTCCCTAAAAAAATACTCGTTTTTAATATCAAAATGAAACCTCTTATATTGGAAAACCCCATATGTATATCAAAAATGGTAAGTGATATAACTAAAGCTGACTAAAGCAACGCTTTGTCTTTTATTATTCTATCGTTATTTAAAAAACGGTGCTCTGTGTTCTAGTGAAATAGCCAGCTGTATAACTCCGCTAGGCAATATTAACCGTTATATTAGCTATATTAGCGGCTGTAGGAATTCCGATCAGTTTACCCTTGAGCCCAATTTCAGGCGTACTGTCAAGTACAGAGATTCATTCTTATCCCTTAAGTACATTCGTATCCCTTAAGTACACGCTCATTCTCACTATAAAAAAATCGACTTCTTCAATTTATTCTCGCTCTGAAACGTATATTCCAGATATGACATGACATCACACGTAATTATATCCTTTATTGTAAAATGGTATAAGGGAAAATTGAAAAGCTTACCTAATAAATAATTCGATTTTTTAACATCTAAGATCTTTTGAAAAATTTTTGGAATCTGCATTTATGTGTCTTAAAAAATTCCCTTTAAAATTGTGCCAAATTTATTATTTTAAAAGACTGTTCAATTGATTTCGACAACTGAATTTCATCTAAGAAATTAATTAGTTTTGTTTACAAGTTCCAGCTAATATTTGAAGATCAATTTAATTTTAATGGAAACAACAATACAATCGTTGTAGATACAACCTCATGACAAACGAGAACGAGTCATTTCTAAAAAATCTGTTGTGCAGATGTTGAATACCTTCTCTACTTACTCAGTCCGTTTTATTATTTTAGTAATTCAGGAGTAATACACTTTGTTCTTTGGATTTCGGTGGGTCTTTTGGTTTCTCAGGTCTTCAAGTTCACTTAAACTAAATGCCTGGTTTGTTGTTCTTTCGGATTCACGGGAGTGGCTGGCACGCACGCTATATAATTCTTGAACTGCTATTAAGTTGTTTGGATAAGAGTTTATGCGTGAACAGATCCCTCAATTATAGATGCATCAAATCCTTTCCTAGGAAGTCTTGCAAACAGTAGATATGGCTCCTCCGACACAGTTGTAGTCGTGGTAGAGGGACGGCCGGCGGCGGCGGCGTTGCGGCGCGTCTTCATCCCCCAATTTGAAAATGAATCAAGCAGCAAAAATTAGACTTCCTTTAACTTTTTAATGATTTCGCCTCCACGCATTTTAAACGTATAAACAAACTCACACATTTGAATAGGTATTTCGAAAGTAGGCGGGCTACAAAGTGTATATGGAATTAATTATTTCGGAATTTGTGTTTTATAGTTGATTCGATTTGAATTACCTTAACGCTCAATAGAAATGAAATCTTCACGAGGTGGGTGGCCCCATGTAAATTTTGTTGTTGTTTTTGTTGATATGCCGATGTTTGTTTTCTGGTTACCGAATGGGAATTGTTTAGAAGATAGATTGATGCTCTCATCATCAATGGGAAATAGAATTGTTGGGATGTTTTTTTTTTCTTTAATGGATTACCAGATAATTTGTTAATCGACCGATGATGACGATTGATGTACACATATCATCAATGGATATTAAAAGGCGTTTTAGTTTTCAAGATGTGGGGGTATTAAAAATTAAAAATAAAGTGAAACAGATCTTAATATAGGACGGATACATATGTATGTATGTAGTGCCATGTACATCGCAATTTAATGATAGTGTTTGAAAATTAAACCCATTTGGTCACCCGAAAACATCAGAACTGCATGTGTCCTAACGTTTTAAATAAACCCAGTCCTTATAACAGAACATTCCATTAAGTGTCATTGTGTAATAAATTTTCGCATTGCAAGAAGTGAAGCTTAAAAGCGAACTTTCGCATGTCCGAGGGCTCCTGTATCTATCAAAAAAATTGTAAGGCAAAAAATTAAATTTTAAAAACGTTCTATAGGTCTCTAAACAAATTCTTAGAGACCTAGTCTTAAGGTATAAGTTTAATACTACATACTTTATAATTTACTATTTGTAGTTTACTAACTTTGTCTTAACTTTAAACGTTTTCTAAATTGTATCGTGCTAAGGCTATTTATTAATACTCGCTCACTCAACCAGACCACCAAACATATCCGAAACCATCTACCATGTGCCAAGCTATAGGCAGCTTGTTGAATGGTGTTGGAACAGTAGCTGATCCTATTGAGTGATCATCCGGCCCCTACACTATAAACCTCCATCGAAACCCTCAATTCACTAACTCGCGGTCTGAAGATTCAAACGTAGGGCAAAGCACAGAATTAATCGAAGATCGTCCTAGAACTGTTTCATCGCGTTGCAAAAAGATATCAAGTCTTTGATCTTCATTTCCGAAAGCTCTTCAATGTCGTCAAAAAATGGACTTCTTAATGATTGTGCTCTAAATTTTCCCAGAACAGACCATTTTCCGTGGAAATTAATGACTGTTTCCTTTTCCCACTGGTTCCCAAAGTTACGAAAGTGAGTGTTGTGAGGAATGCCTAGCTTCGCTGTATGCTCTCCTATTCTTTTTTTCAGTTGTTTCGTCTTTCGTCTTTTTGACATATTCAGTGTAAGGTGAAGAAGTGTAGCGGAATGAAGGTACGTTTCTACATCCATCACATAAGCTGTCAAAAAGACGAATGACGAAACGAACAAAAAAAAAAAAAAGAATCGTGTAATCAGGCTCCAAGAGTCAAACTGAAGTATTATATTTTCGGGCACCATTAGGGGCGTCCACATTCTCAAAAATGTTTGACAAGTTATGGTTTTTCCTCCTGGAATCACAGTTTGTTGTAAATCAAATGAGTGCCGACAGTTCAATGTACCAACTCAACTGTAGTCTCCCAGCTAAATCGAACGGTAGCCGAGAGAGGTAGTGAATTTTTACTTCAGAAATATACATCGCCCCAAGAATCTCAAGAATGTACACCCAGTGATCACGGTAAGATTAAGATATAAAAAAAAAAAAAAAAAAAGATTAAAAAACTTTTTTTCGCAGATTGACCTAGGAGATTAAGAGATGTCACGACTTCTTGAGGAAATGCGAAATCTCGCTGGAGAAAACTTCGAAGACTAATTCCTCGCAGCACTGTGGTTGGGCTGTCTACCCATGAACCTGCAAGAAATACTGTCTCCCTGGAGTGACGAAACCCTCGACAAAGTGGCAAAAATGGCCGACCGAATTACTGAAACCACAAACGTTGTGTCAGTGGCTACAACCTAGCAACCGAGCAACTCTCACAAAAAGACCCATAGCTTTCACCATTGGCCAAACTGTCAACGCAAATGGACGACATCAGTAGACGTTTTCGGTTGCTCGAACAACTCCATCGCGTTCTAGGCAGCGAGTTTCACAGGGCCGTGGGCGTGGATCTGCGAAGAAATATTATTATTGGTTTCACAAAAAGTTTGAATCGAAAGCGAATAAACTTTCTCGACAGAAAACTAGAATGCCGAGTTTAAACAGAGGCAAATGAACTTGGTGCGTAATATTTTAATTGATACTGGTGAGGACATTTCTATCATCCCACCAAAAAAATCGCCTGAACTACACCACGAACAACCAATTAAACTTCCTCAGACTTTACGCCGCAAACGGATCTAAAATTAACGTTTATGGACAAGACAAACTCGTTCTATCGCTAGCAAGAACCTTTCCATGGCATATTACAGTTGCAAACGTTAGCGACGCTCTCTACTGACCCTGATTTTCTTTAGTTCTTTAATGTTTCAGTAGATGTAAGAAGCAGAAAATTAATAGACAAATCTACCGAACTGTTCAACGTGGGCAGCATTGTTTCCTCTGACACCCCTGATCGATACAAATAATCCTTTTCGTTTCTCTTGAAGGAATTCTAAGACCTGTTCGAAAAAAAGCCATTGAAAGGCAAGACAATAAAAACTGGAATAACCCATCGCATCTTAACAACTAGTCCACCAGTCACGGCAAAATCTCGCCGACTACCACCCGAAAAACAAAAATCTGCAAAGGCCATATTCCACCTAGTCTTCGAACACGGCATTTGCAAATCATCAAAATGAAATTGGTCATCTCCTTTGCACATCTTCCCAAAAAAGGGTAACACATGGCGACCGTGTAGTGATTATAAGGCCTCAACGACAACACACAGTTTTAGACCAATATTCAATCGCTCTTGTTCAATATTTCGTCAACATCTGCCATGGAAAACAAATCTTCAGCACCATCAATCTGAAAAAAGCTTACCATCAAGTCCCGGTTGAATCAGCTGATGTACCAAAAACAGCGATAATCACTCCTTTTTGATTATGAGAATTTCACTACATAACGGAAGGCTACAAAAACGCAGCACAAACGTTTCAGGGAATGATCGACTAGGTTTTGCGTGGTCTTGATTCCATGGTACCTTACATCGATGATCTTTTGTGCACCTTCGAATCAGCCGAGGAACATGAACTTCATCGTCGAACCTTCTTCGCTAGGCTACGTAAATATGGGCTCGAATCAAACCGTTGCCGAGCAAGGTCGCATCCATTCAGGAATTCGAAAAGCCTACGATAGCCAAGTACCTACGCGTCGATTCATAGCTATGATAAACTTTTATCGGAGTGTTACTTTGAACGTAGCTACAATCTAAGATCGCCTCCAAGAACTCATCGAACAAAGTTGACTTTTATAAAAAAATTGCTGTGTTTAAAAGCACCCATACAATCGAAAGTAAGCCAAAAGAGAATCACAGATTAAAAATCGCTTTCGTGTAAATGCAGTCTATTACGTATCAGATAACATCTCTGTTCGAATACAGGTGTACACAACTCTACACAACTCTACGAGAAATAGTGTGAAATAGACCTGTCTAGGCGGCGGCGGCGGCGCGTCGTTCGTTCCCCTTTTTAAGCGTACTATAGATTTTATATGCAATGGTTGTATCAAACAACATCCCTGTTTCAACATAAATCTAACAAATTTTACGTTACGTAGCAGTTCGGTAGTGCGTTCTTTTTCTTACAATATTTAACTCTTGAAATAAATATTTTCGTTCCTTTCATTTGTGATTAAACTGTGATTTTCTGTGCATTTCTGTAAATTTCAGCCCAAAGTTCTGCCAAAGTTCATATACAAAAAATAAAATTTTGTTAAAATGCACAGAAAATGTTTTCAATATTTTCTTTTCTATTTAGGTAACAGCGGCATAGGATAGTTTTTATTTTTTGATACTTTGTTCTTATTTAATTGCACTATGGTTGTTAAAACAAATGAATGCTTACACATACAGATACATAGGTATGTATCTTATGTATCTCCTAAAAACATTACTTTTTGTAATTTTTTTTTTCGAAATTTGCTGATTTTTGCATTAACACCCTCGCCATCACGAAGTCAAGCAATTTCAATGCGTTTATATTGCTTATATCCCCATGTTCGTGTTTAACTATGGAGGTACATATCTACTTGTCAAATTTTCTTTTTTTTATTATTTAAAAAAACAATCACTCATTTTCGCCGTTTTTAAGAAGAGCACTTAAAATTTGATCTAGATTTTAACATTTTCCTCTCGCAATCTGGATATGTGTTTTCACACGTGTTGCGTTGACACTAGATAAACACATTTTCCAAATGTTTATTTTTCTATAAGTTTGACAGTTCATCGAAGGGTGTCAAAGTTGCAAATTAAGAATTTGGAGCAAATGTGTTTTTATTGGTATGTATATAGGTACTATAGAATGTATACATCAATGTATTTCCGGAGATGAAGCCATTTAAAGAGTTTTTGCAAAAAAGATAGGAATAAATTTAATGGATTTCGAACCTATTAGAGAATTGTCAAAAATAGGCCAAAGTTCTTTGACACTTTAAAGTTTACTTTTAAAAAGAGACTAGAAGAAAGGACCTGTTTATTAATTTGATTCTTGAAATATAAATCCTCAAACACAATTGACTGTGGTTGAGACCAAACTCATAAGATGATAGTACGTAAGTAAGATATTATCTGTCATAAACTCCTATTTGACTATAAGATAGCTGTGGAAAATCAGAAGTGTGGACATTATTAAAGACATGACCGAGGACTGAACTTACTGTAGATCCCTACACCATACTGGACATTTGCTTAGACGGATTTACTTTTGATAACGTAAACTTTGGAATGTCTTTCGGAAAAGAAACAAGAAAGTTTTTCAAGATGGTGCCGTTAAAGGTCAGCGTTAAATGTTACAGCATTACCTATGGCATCCGCAAAGAAATATGGTCCAGTGAAGCAGCCGGCCCAAATGGTGCAAAGCTGAATTTACTTCGTCGCTCATAATAACTTTGCGCAAAAATGGCGTCGTTCATATAGCACTGAATAAATTGTTATCGACCACTCTGTACCATTGTCAACTGACAACTGACAAATTTCATTCACATAAAAATGTCAATCAAATAAAACCGACCTGGAACATAAAACACGCCTTGTAATTAGGGGTGCTTCTTGCCAAAATATTAACTATTGGATGTGGCAATACAAATACTTCATGTCTTTATAAATATAGGATTCAATTGACATTGCCTGTTTTGCGCTCATAAGTAAAAAAATCAACACTGAAACTTTGAGAACTATAAACTTTAAAATTGGAGTGCCTTTAGAATGTGCGACGATTGTTCTCAATTCAAGTTTCTGGCCTGAAGGTGTTCGAATTAGGGAGTTTTTGCAAAACCAAAAAAACTCGACTACTTTGCAGAACCAAAAAAACTTGACTACCATAGCCCATGTCAACACCACGTAATTGATGTTACATCGAATCAATATCGTTTCTCTATCTACTACCAAAACACCGGTGGAATGAGAACTAAAACTAATCAATTTTTTGCTGCTGTAGCTGACCATCTTTTTCCTGTCTTAGCCCTAACTGAAACATGGCTAACTAGTGGAATACATTCTGCCGAGTTATTCGACAGTAATTAACACGTTTATAGAAGAGATAGACATGCTAACGGGGAAGAGAGAGGAGGGGGTGTTCTTTTGGCTGTAAGTTCTAAATATATCAGTTATGAGATATCGTTGCCTTTTGCTAACATTGAACAAATATGTGTTAAAATAACCTTGCCAGATACTCTAATAAGTATTTATGTATTCGTTTCATATATTCCACCTGCAAGCGATATATTGATATATAATTCACATATGAATAATGTTAAACATGTTTTTAATGTAATTGAAGATAAATCTCACTTAGTTGTTGTTGGAGATTTTAATCTAAGTTATGTAGATTGGGTTTTTTCTGAAGATGATAAATGTTTGATTCCCTTAAATGTAACAAACGATATTGAATGTGAAACTATTGACTCTCTTTACTCTGTTAATTTAAATCAGATAAATTCAACAAAAAACGACAATTTTCGATTACTTGATCTTGTTTTTATAAGCAACGACTTAGAAGCTTTAGTAGATCCTGTCATTGAACCATTATTAAGGAATTCTATCCATCATAAAGCCTTAGAGATCAAGATAAATTTTTTGCAACTAGATAAGCTAAATTTTCATAAAAATGATTTGAATTTTGAATATGATTATGTAAAAGTTGATTACAACGCGTTGAATAATTATTTATCTGAAGTGGATTGGGATAACCTTTTTGATACGAATAATTTAGAAAATAACTTTTCCAAATTTAGAGATAAAATTGAAGAAGCAAAAATTGGTTTTGTGCCAATGAAAAGAATTATTAAAAATTGCAAACGTGTTTGGTTTAATAAGCGTTTATGTAATTTGAAAAATAAGCTCATTAAGCTTCAAAAAAAAAGTCAGTGCAGTTCAATTTACCGTGAGCAATTCAAAAAACCTGAGAAAAGAGTACGAAATACTTAAAAAGTTTTTGTATAACAAGTATAATTGGAGTATAGAAATGAAAATAAAATCTGACTCGAAAGCTTTTTGGACATTTTTGAATGGTAAAAGAAAATCGTATGGTCTTCCACTTAATATGAGATTTAAGGATAAAATTTCATGCGATGAAACTGAGATTTGTGACATGTTTGCTGATTTTTTTCAATCAAATTTTGTATTAGAAAATTCTAGTTCAAATTTAAGCATTAACTACCAGCCAATTACATGTTTAGGTCAAATAGTATTGACTGAAGAAGAGGTTTTAGAAGAACTCTCGTCATTAGATGATAATAAAAAACCTGATAGTAATGAAATAGCTCCATTTTTTTTAAAAATGTGTACCTAAGAATAGTTTATCGAAACCTCTTTTAAGACTGTTCAATTTATCCCTCAGTTTGGGTCAGTTTTTAAATACTTGGAAAACATCAATTATTATACCAATTCATAAAACAGGTTCCAAGCAGGACGTCCTTAATTACCGACCGATTTCCAAGCTTCAGACAATTCCAAAAGTTTTTGAAGCAATTGTCAAAAAAAGGATTTATGAAAATGTGAAACAGGGGATTTCAGATAATCAACACGGTTTGTGAGTCAACGATCAACTACATCAAACTTGTCTCTTTTTTCAAACTTTTGTACGAAAGGAATTGAACGTGGAAGTCAAGTTGATGTCATATACACAGACTTTTCAAAGGCTTTTGACCGAGTTCAGCACGAAGTGTTAGTAAAAAAACTAGAATACTTAGGTTTTCACTCTCAATTGTTGAAATGGTTTGATCAATATTTGAAAGAACGTACACAGTTAGTGAAAATTGGTTGTCAAACTTCGAAGATAATACATAATTTATCAGGGGTGCCTCAAGGGAGCCATTTGGGACCACTTTTGTTTGTGCTCTTTATAAATGACCTTCCTCACTGTGTAAAAAGCCTACTATTTGCAGATGATTTTAAAATATTTAGACGTATCAATTGTTCAGTTGACTGCAATTTTTTGCAAGTTGATCTCAATAGTATTTTTCAGTGGTGTGAAGATAACTGTCTTCACTTAAACATCTCGAAGTGCAAGCAAATGTCTTATACTAGGTCTCGCAATCCTATACAATTTGAATATAAGCTAAATAATACAGTTCTTGAAAAAGTTTCAGTTTTTAAAGATTTAGGTGTATTTTTCGATACTAAATTGACTTTTAATGATCACTATGATCACATGATTTCTAAGGCCAATAAAATGCTTGGATTTTTAATAAGAAATTCAAAGGCATTTACTGATCCACATACTTTGAAAGTTTTATATTACTCATTAGTGCGATCTTCGTTGGAATATGCCTGCTGCATTTGGTGCCCAATATATGCAGTAAGCATCAATAGGATAGAGGCTGTTCAACGAAGATTTACTAAATATGCTCTTCGGAAATTGAACTGGGTAGACAATATTATACCATCCTATAATCAGAGATGCTTGCTTCTAGGCATAAAAACTCTCGAATTACGAAGAAAACATAGTCTAGTTTTACTAGCCAGAGATGTTTTATGTAACCACGTTGATTGCTCCATGCTTCTCGCACTTTACCCATTTTTTGCTCCTCCAAGACCTCTTAGGGAAAGAAACATCTTTTTTTTTGTCCCGCGCCATTATACTAACTATGGAAAAAGTGATCCCATATCTCGATCTTGTTCTTTATTTAACTCTGTTTGTGATGTAATGAACTTACAATTAAGTAGATTAAAGTTTAAAAAGGCTTTAAATGATTTAGTGTTATGACACATTATTTTTTATAAATTTGTTAACTAATTATGAATATATTTATTATTATTTGTATATAAACATTGTTAATTTAGTATAGGTATATGGTAGTCTATAAGAGATTGTACTCGATAGATTGAAATAAATAAATAAATAAACAATTCAATTCAATTTTGTTTTATTGAACGTACTATTTACAATTTGGCTTACAACTAATAAGATACTACATACATATGTATGTATGAAAATTTACATTTGTTGGCTAATGGGGGGCCTAAATTTACATGACGAGAAAAAAAAAATTAAAAAGGTCGGTTGACTGGATCGTCTTCAGGGTGTTCATTCCCGGTTGTCGGGGGTGATTTTTGTGGGTTGTGGGCAGGGGTGGCGTTTAGCCGCGGTGGTAGGCTGATCCAATGTCACCGTAGAACGCGACTACTTCCTGGTTGTCCTTGATTACGTTGTCATCCAAAGTTTCCATCACACTGAAGTACCTCGGCTCGGGATGTCGTTGTTCTGTGGTCATCCTTCTCATAAGCTGATTCGGGTGGTCGATGATGTTCCCCATTAATTTCTTCGTTGAATGAACTAGATATTTGTCTAGTGGGATTAAATTGGCTTCTGTGTAGAGATGCTTGTTGCTGTAGTGTTTTGGTCATTGAGGGTCGAAGTAGAGTCCAGTGCAGATCCTCAGTATCTCCCTTCCAAATAGATGAAGTTCCTTCATAGCTGTCTTCGAGATGGAAAATCAGACCGGGAAGGAATAGCTGATCACTGGTCGCGGAGCTGCTTGTAGATTAATATCTTTGTCGGTTGGCTAAGACCTGATCTTCTTTTCAGCAATGGGTGCAAACGGCTGAAGGCCCAGCTGGCCTTCTTCAGCACATTTCTTGAGTTCAGCCTAAACGATGTTTCTATACTTCAGAGTATATTATGCCTGCTGGTTCATGAGGAACTCCTTCATTTTCAATATTGAAATTCTTTCTAACTAATCGAGGTATTCACCAATTGAGGGTTTCTTGCTTTAAGTAAGTAGGAATTAATGTAAAACTGAACTTACTAAAAAAAAGTTAATATCAATATTGGTATTCCGGTTCAGTCATTCAATAGAGTGTTCAATGCAAACTCTTGGCCAAAAGGTTTACGTTATAAATATAAATTCAAAGCTTAATGAGCAAAATAAATTAATTATTTATATAAAGTAATTTTTCCAACCATCATAATGTTTGGATCACCTCTAAGTTGGGAAGATGTGCAAAAACTCATATTCTTAGGTTAGACAGAATGGAAGTTAAAATTTTGAAAATGATGCTCATTTTGCCGTGGGAATTCTATTCCACACGGTTCTTCTAAACGTTTGAAACCCCAATACATCATTGGGTACTACCTAGGAATTTCATCTTTATTAAGTTCACCACTTCTCCACTTTTCTGAGCGAGGTCACTCCATTCGATTTATCTAGCCCGGTTAACTATGTACTGTTTGAATGCATATTTCATTTGTAAGTTCGTGATTTGGCATTTTAAAAACTTTAATGTTTAATATATATGAAGCTTAAATGTCTTGGTGAAAAGGGGTGATTGTCCAGTTTCTGGCATTATCATATAGAAAGGGGAGTTCCATGCTAAGTGAAAAGTTTGTTTCATGTAGAATCTAAGCGATTTCTCAACGGTACGGTATTGTGTGACATAGAAAAGTACAGACTCTGATAATACCTGAAGGCATTTAAATTTACTGCTGTGAGTAATAAACTTATTGTTAAAACAATTTCTCCATGTCACGTTGATAGACTACTTAAAATTCTGCAGTTTTTCTTGAAGATGGTTCTCCATAATTAGATTTGTTTTAGAAGTAGCTCCTAAGTTTTTATCTTCTTTTATGACTTCTTCTATTTACATCTACCATTATTGAATACTATTACTTTCGATTTCCTTATGTTTAACGTAAGTTCCACTGTGCACAGTATTCATAAAGCTTGTTCATTATAAGCTACAGGGATTCTGTAGAAAACGCTATAATAACTATGTACATATATCGTTCGCAAATAGCAGAACTTTAACTAATATTCCCATGTAATCCACTCCTCCTGGCAAAGTAATGGGTCAAATTTTCTATAAAAAGCGCAAATAGAATCGGACTTAGCACAGACCCTTGCCTTACTCCAATTTAGTTTTCTATTACCGCTAATAAATGATGTTATCTAAAGTAGAATGTTCTGCTCTAAGAAGACCTATCTTCAAAAGACTGTTGCAAGACAGCCATTTACTCAGACGTTTAAGCGGTACGACTGTTAAAATTTTGTAGAAAACATTCAAAAATTAAATCCCTTGGTGTTATTCGGCTCATTACCCTTTTTGTGGGCTATCGGTTTGTACAAATTATCATTGTGGAAACCAGGTATAGCATACTGAAATACAATAGCGTTAAAAGCTTTTGGATTATTAAGGTTTTGAAAGTGAGACTGCAGAACTCCCGGGCGCGTATTGCCAAACTGTATATCAGTACAGAGCTCCGACGCTCTATAATAGACTACAGAATGCTCATTCAAATTAAGAGCATACTATATACTGTGTCAGATCAAAAGCAGATTTTTCTGTGTTGGTATACATTTTGCTCAGGAAACTAAGAGCAAAGTACCTGTGATTACAGAGCCATCGTTCACGTTGGTTGGTGTGTTGCCGTGACATAAGGCCAAGTGACAAAAGGCCAAATTTGTTTGTGACTTAAGGCCAAACATAAAATGTTTTGTCTTGAGCAACAGTACCTTGTGTGGCCCGCTTCGCGGGTTTTCAAGATTTTAACTCCCTTTTCGGGGCTCACACCCGCTCACGCAACTCCGTTGCTCCGCTTAGGGTATGTTCAGTCGCCAGGCAGGCGCCTGTAGCAGCAGTTTTCCTGAGCAGCAGTACATAACTGTTAGTTGTTTACTCCAATTAATGTCAAATACAAAACTGTTGCTACAGGCGCCTGCCTGGCGACTGAACATACCCTAAGCGGAGCAACGGAGTTGCGTGAGCGGGTGTGAGCCCCGAAAAGGGAGTTAAAATCCTGAAAACCCGCGAAGCGGGCCACCCAAGGTACTGTTGCTCAAGACAAAACATTTTATAGTTGGCCTTAAGTCACAAACAAATTTGGCCTTTTGTCACTTGGCCTTATGTCACGGCACCACACACCACACACAATAACCACACCAACGTGAACGATGGCTCCGTAATCACAGGTACTTTGCTCGATCTGAAATAGTATAATGCTTCAGCTTTTTTAATATTTTACAAGCAAACTGCATGTGACCACAGAGCGCTCTGTGGTAGCATACAGTTTGCTCTACAATACTTTCAAATTCGGTGAGCAGAAAATGACTGAGCACAGACTAAGGAGATCTGTGCTGATATACAGTTTGGCAATACGCCTCCCGGGCTTAAAATATATACATACTTATATCATCACGTACCTTCCACCATTGAACTTTCTTGCTAAGCTCCTAAAACTCTGTAGCATTTCCTGTTTTCGCTTAATTTATAGCTTCGGATTCGTAAAAAGGCATCTTTTAACTTACAAGTATTGTTAATTCAGCTATAGTAAATAATTTATCTATCTATCAATTTAAAAAAAATACCTCCACCCATACCTACTCGCACGAGTTAGTAGCGAACTATCATTTCTGTACAAGAATCATCAATCGGCATAAATTGACTTTCCCATTTCCTAAGCATTCCGTACCTCTCTAGATCCGCAACAAAATTTAGATAGGTACCATTTTGAAAATTGATTTATGTATTTCGAGTTGAATAAAGGATCTTCTTAATGACTGTCAATTGATTGTAAGCTTCCCTTTCTTAAGTTCGTCACGTAAATTTTTTCCTCCTAGCTAGCATCAGCTTAATCATAATTGCCACCTCTAATCGTCCAGCTCGTTAGACAGTTCTTTCACTTATTTTCTTCTTCTTCTATTTTTTTTTTTTCTTTCTTAAAATCATCTCCTTTATTCATTTTTTCCTAAGCTTTTGCTAAATTATACCTTTTCAGTAGGATAAAATGGGACCATGAAAATAGAATCGGAAAAAGTCAACCCCCTCGGGTCTTTTGGTTTCTTTTTAAATTCGAATTACACAAAAGTCCTTCCCGCCCAGTGATTCATTTAAGATGTGCAATTTTCTTCATCTTACCTCATTTTAAGGATTCGCTTAACAACCCAGCACCATTTATATAGTATAGAGTCGACACGTTTTTCTCCTTGAAGAATGAGAAAATTGTGTGGTTGCTGCGAAGAAGGACAAGCTTCGAGTATTTTCGTCTTCTTTATTTTTTTTTCTGTTGTAGAAAATACTTGCACGTCCTTGATTGGCCTTCTTATATAATTTTTTTCTTTGTGTTGCTTTAAACTTCCAAGGATTTTTCTTTGAAGAGAAAAAAAAAAGCGTCAGTGGCCATTAAGGGTGGAAATGGTGACTTTTCACAGAAGACGCAAGCAACGGGCAGAAGACGAAATTGCCTTTTTTCCTTTTCATGGTACGAGTATACAATTCCGAGTGTCTTCTTGTTGAATGTCAATCGGTTTTACCTGAATTGTTTTTGTAAAATTCAAAAATTTAATAAAGATTGAATGTCCTAAATAAAAATTAAATTTGATTTTTTTTAAACAATTTATGGTATGTGCAATTTATTTGACAAAAATATTTAAAAGCATGAAGCAAATTCTGTAACCAAAACAGTATCTAACTTAGATCTCATTGGATTTATTTTAGAATAAGAATTTTTATTTTTTAATTTATTTTTATATATACGAGTAAATATACAATTCGACTTAAAATTAGATTATTGCTTAATTAAATCCATCTTCAAAATGCATCATTCTAGGACAGAACAGTTCGGATAAGTTGTTTGTACACAAGCAGCTTGGTCTTCTTACTTTATCAATTTCGCCTCCTGAGTAGCGGATGAACTAAGGTCAGAGAATAGTTGGCTCTCTTCAACATTTGAATTTCAGTTCGTTGGAAAAGTTGATTCCCAAGTAGTTCGTTGATGATTTGGCTGCTAATTCAGTGTTGTCTGGAAGTTCAAGTTTGATGCTGTCACAGAGCGTACCAAACGCTTTTCTTCGAATTGACATTCACTGGTGTCCGGAAGCAGGTGAGTTCAGTCTTCGCTTGGTTGATAATACGTGCTATGCTACCTGTACTTAGGTCTAAGGGTTAGGAAATTTTTGGTTATTCTTACCAAGCGATTAGGAAGTGCCGAGAGTTTGAATAGTAGTCCTTTTATCCAAAAGCTGTTGAAACTTTCTCGATATGCAGCAAGCACGCTTTAGTCGATTGTTTCTTGTTGAGTCCAAGATTAACATCACTATAAAGTCCTAGCTTTAGGCGTAGAGAAGAGTGTTTATTTCGAAAGCCGTACTGAAATCCTGGTATGAAATCTTTTTCTTCGCAGAAAACTTTGAGTTTCTTCAGTATTTACGCCTCCAGTATCTTGGCTCATAGAGTAGAACAACGAAATTGGCTGATATCTTTCCACATTTCCACGGTTTTTTTTTCGAAACGAGGACAACTTTTGGCTTTTTCCAGGCTGCAGAGAAATAGGTGTTGTTCAGACAGTTATTGAAGATTTTTCGAAACGTTAGAATTGGCCTTATTATGGCTATGTACATCTAATTCATGGGTCTGGGGCTGACACGTCATCTTTACCAAATATTCTACTGCAAGTGTAGAATGCTATTAAGAATTTTTTCCCATTTTCTTTAATATTTTCTTTCCAGTTTAGTTTAAGATCAAGTACAACGCCAAGATATTTGGCAATTCCCGAAACCTGAAGCGGAATTCCGTTAATGGTTGGCGGGTACATGTTTGGAATATTGCGTTTCCTTGTAAACAACCCCAATTCCGTCTTCAGTTGGATTAACGTTGATTCAACAGTTTTTCGCCAAATTATTGAGTTTATCAAGGACCACTTGTATGAGCTGGCATATGGTCGGGGCAAGTTTTCCCGAAATCATTAACATTATGTCTTCGGCGCATGGAACGACCTTGATACCTCTCGGACTTAGTTTAATCTTCCAGCGCTAATGATTAAGAATTTTAGTCTTGGGGTCAAAAAATTGATATAACAAGAACTGAAATTTACCAAAAAAGCGTTTTGACAAGGCCCTCACTAGTCAAATGGACGAAACGCCAATTTTTGTGAACTTAAAGCAATGTTTTGAATAACTAAGATCCGGTTTAGGACATGAAGCCAAAGCACGACCTTACTTTTAAGTTACTATTATCCGTTTTTGCATTTATGTCTACTTTGAAACATGTAGTCTATCCAGTTCACCACTGCCGGATCGACGTTGATGGAGTTAAGAGCCTGTCGAATTACGTAATATTTAAAATTATTGAAGGCCCCATCTATGTATGTCCAGTAATGCTGTCAGTGTAAATTCTTCCCGATAACTTCATGAGGCGTTGTCTCCATAGGTTTTCCCTTTGCATATGTATATTAGGCCTGCGAGATATAACCATCATTTAGATTTGGGTGAATAAAGGCTTCAATTAGTCTTTCTTGGGTGTTGAGAAGAAAGGACGAAAGCCTTATTGGCCTGAAATCTTTGGGTTAGTGTTCGGAATGAAGATGGAATTGACTTTATCCAACTCGTAAGAATGTAGTTTATGTTAAGACATCCCCTTAAGTTGTCCACTAAAATTGGAACAGTTGAATCTTTAGAGCTTTGGAGCAAAATTGGAATTATTCCATCTGGCCATGTAGACTTGTATGCTAAGAAGGAGTCAATGGCCCAAGCCACTTTCCTATCTAAGATTTGGATACCTACATATATTGGAAACCTAACTTATTTTTAACCTTTTCTTATGAGATAAGATGTGTTGACTTTACATCCTGTGTGTGTTAGAGTGTGCTAGTATGTGATTTTACTGTCTGTTATTTTAAGTCAACCCGTGAAACCTTTGATATGACTTTCTTAAACCTAGCAGCAAGGTTTGTAGACTTTGCACACAGTTTTCGCTGATGTATATGTGATTTAAATTCACAATCCATAAGCTTATCATTTATACATGCTTTATTTATCGCATTCCAAGTTTGGATTGTAACTCCACTTTTAATGAATTCGATGCGCCGTTCAACTCCACCCAAAGAATTAATTCTTATTTTCCGCACAATGAAATCGATGTTACGGCCGATTTGAATGAACACAATTCTTCATGACTTCGCTCTTCTAGTCAGAGAACATGTGAAGAAATGAATGAGAAGACTTTTTCTGAGCCAAACAACTTTGAACAGCATGTTCACGAGCATCCTCGGATTCTTGATATTACAGGACAGTCCGCGAAAACCCTAGACTTGTTTCGTACAAATACACTGTAAGTGTGATATATGAACATTTTCGCGTGTCAACAAAACACAGTTAGAGAAAAAACTACGAACAGAACGAGAAAGGCAATTGGCACGGTCTCAACGATTTCTTCAGGAATTTTTACTGGTCACTATACTTCCTCGAAAGCGACGTGGACCCCAGTGCAGTTATGATTTCAAATTTAGCGATTTTTTTTTAAATGAAAAAGTTTTTCCCGAATAGGGATAAATCTATTAAACTGAAAGAGAAATCTTGGTTTGATTCGAGCTGTAAAGAGGTTATTAGGGTTAGAAAAGTAAGTTTCCGATGTTATAAAGCCAACCCTACTGAGGAAAACTGGAACTGAGAAACTGAGAAAAACCTGATGTGATCATATTAGACGAAGCAAATTTTTGCATGACGAACAATTAAGGCCTAAAATACTACAAAGTCCCAAAGAAAGTACTCTGAGGCATTACTGTACGAGACATTGATTGGTGGCGGCAATGTCGAGTTGGTTTTGTCAAGGAATCAAGATCTGCACCTGCTGGAAAGGAGTAGCTACCTTTCTTCCAAAGATAATAAGCAAGTGGGACTATGTCCTGGGAAACCGTCAGTGCTTGGTATGCCAAGTAGTGAGATAGAGTCGAAAAGACAGGTACTCACTATAAAACCTATTTAAGTTCTGTCCAGTTCTCTTGTCGAGTAAATCGAATACAGGATTTGTAAGGCCTGTCCCTAAAAAAGTCAAATCTTGTTCCACTTCTAACTATCATTCAGTTGCACTTACGCCCCTTTTTACAGGGTCATGAAAACGCTGATAAATTATCGAACGAAAGCTTCTCAATGACCATCAGTACGACTTTATTAGCAATATGTTAATCAACGGTGATCTTGTGGTATATCTCACCGAACAGTGTCACAAATATTTACATCATTTTGGAGAAAGTAACATTATTGCACTTGATATTTCAAAATGTGTGAAATTGGTATTGATGAATCTCTTCTTCGTTGGTTTAGAAACTACCTTTCCAACCGCTCAACACATGTTGTTTTGGATGGTTTTTTGTCTGTAATTCTTAAAATTAATACTGGTGTGCCACAGGGCTCCATTTTTTCTCCGACTCTGTTTCTGATATTCATCAATGATCTCTTGGCTAGAACTTCTAATCAATTAAATTGTTTCGCTGTCGACAGTACTCTCAGATTAGTTTCCAGATACATGACCTTTCGTTCCCATAGGTCATCTTTGAATCTTGTGCAAGAATCTTGTGATCATTTTTTTTATGTTGAAGCTCTCCAGCAGTTTTAATATTAATGTTTGTTCTAATTTTCAAAAAATATTTTTTTGGATTTTTAAAAAAATTTTCAAATTTTTTTTTTGAAAAATCAATATTTCGAAAACCCCATGCTCGATTTTTTAAAACTTGATAAATAAAAGTTTTTTAATATAGTCTACAAGATTTGAGAACAAAAAATTTATTTTACCTAAAAATAACGGTAACGATAACACAAAAGTTAAAAAATGGTTTTCGAAAATCGTATTTTTCTCAGTTCCGAGAATTTCGCTAAAATTTGTTTTCTTTTGAGTAATTCTTGCAGTCTATAATTTAATAAAAAAATTTTTAAAACAAGACATTACTGACTGTACCAGTTCACAGTGGAAGTTTAAACCCCACTTTTGGTTTAAACTTCAGTTCAACGATAAATTTGGTTTCACAATCCTTGAACAGAGTTCATTCTGTAGTTTAAGTTAAACGACACTATTCTGTCGTTTGAATCTCAGTTCGACAACCCATTCAAACATTTGAAAATATAATTTATTTTCATTTTTAATTTTTGTTTCTTATCACAGGTCACAACTGAAACAAAGCTAACTTTCCTTGATTGTTTTTTCTTTAATTCAGATAGAAAGAGAAAACAATTTACTTAAACAACGTTTCATGAACTGAAGTTCAGATAAGACTATGAAACCAGAAGAGTTGAACTTCAAATTTAAACTCCAGTTCAGGTTCAGCAGAACTTAAGTTTAAACTCTCACTGTGAAACTGGTGGTTAGTCTTTTACATAGGAGCAAGTTCGTTCGACCCAGTCGTGCATTTTATTTTTTCTCTTTTACCTTCTTTTTTATTTTTTAAATAATGAAGTTTAATTATTTAAAAATTAAAACTAGATTTTTTTTAAAATTTTGTTCCATGTTGTTAAATTAAATTTGTACTACTCATGAAGATATTGTAGTTATATTACTGCATAAATCTGCACGAATAAATAAATGAATATTATTATTATTATTATTATTATTATTACTAATTCTTTATTTTCTCGATTTGTTTTACATTATTACATACTTAAGAATAATAGCATGGCAAATTTTGCCGTCTGCCTGAATTGACTTATTTCGAGTTTTTTTTATAGAAGAAAGTTAAAGTTTAAAATTATGTTTGAAATTAGAAATTAAATTAAAAAAACAAATATTAATTGAAGGTATAATAATTAACATATTTAAAGATAAAAGAGTATATTACATTTATAAAATTAACTATTTTATTAATCTAAAAAACTGTTACGATAACCTAAGGCATGATTTATAAAGTAACAAAGACTTTTCCAACCTGAATTTCCATTTAAAATCAGCTTTGTATCTTCGAGTGTAAGAGCGCTCTTTGAGAAATAAAGTCTACGGATCTCCTGTAGCATCGGGCATACAGCTAAAAAGTGGTACACATCTTCAATTTCATTCCGGTTGCACAAACTACATATCGGGCGAAGATCAGCTCTATGGGGCCTATAATTTAAATTGAGCATTTCCGTCCTAGCTTTAAATATAAGACTCATTTGGTGTAAAGATAGTGTTTTGTTAAAATAATTATTTATGTAAAGGGTGTGGTTTAATACTTTGTATATAAGCCTAGTTGATGTCGTTTGAGCTCTATTTAAACTTTGCAGATACATGGTGTCGTCTATCTTTGCTATACATTTGTAGAATAAATCCTGCCATTCGGACAGGGATGTACTGTTGAGCTCTAGATTTAGACAGTGTTGATTAGCTAATTCGTTCCATTCTTTAAACGGTGATAGATGACATCGGAGAGCATGTTTTTGAAGGTTTGAGTCTGCTCTATTCATAACCTTTATTATGTAATCAGCATTTGATTTTAAGTTTTTTAGAAAAATTTGTGGTATGCCGGATTCAACGTGGATTGCGTAAGTGGGGGTTGAATTAGCGAGTTTAAAAATGCGCTTGAAAAAAAATCGTTGGACAGCCTCAAGATCATCTATATATTGGTAACCAAATACCTGGTTTGCATAGCAAAGACATGTTTTTATAGTTGAATCGAATACTTTAAATTTTGAAACAGCATCAACATGTTTGTTGCAAAAGAATTTGCTCCACATAAGATTAATTGCAGTTTTGGCTGCAGCGCATTTTTCTTTAACATGTGAGCGGATATCCAGGTTGTAAGTCATTAAGAATCCTAAGTACGTATACTCACTAACTATCTCAAAAGCTTCATCCTCTAAAAACCATTTTTCTTGAAAAGTTCTTTTATGTTTGGTGCTTTCAAAAATCATTATCTTTGACTTTGCACAGTTTATGCTGAGATCCCATAAGTCGCAAAATCTTTTTAACTTATTTATTTGGAGTTGTAGTGTTGTGGGATTATCTGCTAATATGACAATGTCATCCGCATAGAGAAGCATTTTTATAAGTACCCCACCAACCTTGACACCTCCAGGGAAATCATTGGATACATCATCAACATATACAATGCAAACACAATCGGACTCAACCCACATCCTTGAGGAACACCAGTGCCTGTAGCAAAAAAATCGGACATTGATTTCCCATTCCATACGGCAGCAGAAGTGTCAGAAATAAGGAGCTTATATAGGTGAAGAAATTTTGTCGATAAACCTAATGTTGACAATTTAAAAATTAAAGAGTCTCTGTTCACGGTATCAAAGGCCGCTTTAAAATCGATAAAACAAGCATATAGTTTTTTCTTCTTCTCTAAGAAAGTTTTGACAATAATTGTAAGTGCAAATATATTATCCACTGTGGAAAGTCCCGAGCGAAAACCAGCTTGGAAAATACTAAGGAGTTTATTCTTTTCAACCCATTTCGTCAACCTATGGTATAGAATATGAGTGAATATTTTCCTAAGACAAGGTAAGATCGATATGCCTCTGTAGTTGCTTGGTAGCTGCAAATCGCCCTTTTTAAAAATGGCGCATATCCATGCCTTTGAAAATATTTTTGGGATTTTTTCTTCTTCAAGAAGTCTATTAAAAAATAAAAGAATACTTATGATTCAAAAAACAAGGTGTTGAGTTTTTATAAAATTCAACAGGAATACCATCAATTCCTGCCGACTTATCATTTTTCATAGATTTAAGGGATATTTGTAGTTCGCTCATTGTAATTCTACCGTCCAGTTCAGGAATTATAATTAGAGGTAGAGCATACTGGAATATTGAATGATTTTCCAGAGGACTCAAGAGTTCTTTAAAATGACCGGCAAGATTTTCGACTGCAATAGTCGATGCTGATACCTTCTTACAGCCTCCTAGTAATCTCACTTTTGACCAGAATATCCTTGAGTCTTTACAGGATGAGAGACTAGTTGCTATACAAGCATAAAATATTGCTTTTGCTTTAGAACACAAAGATTTTTAAAAGCTTTATTAGCTCCAAGTAAAGCGTTTTAAAAAACGTTGAATTGGTTTTTCTAAAGAGGTTGAGATATGAAAAAGATTTTTTACGAAGTTTCCTACATTCCCAGTCAAACCAGTCAGCCATAAACCTACTACCCGATTGAGGTTTCTTCATAATAGCAGCTTTTCGTACCATTTGTAAAATACTATCGGCGGCGGCCTGGTCACAACTCCATTGCTCCTGGTCAGGAGAACGGTTTAATTGAGCATCCAGCCTGCGCTTATAAACCTCCACGCGATTTTCTACCCACCTTATACTTTCAATTCCATTCTTAGGTAACAAAGTGACACCTTGGAATTTAAGAAAGGTAACTGTAGGCATGTGGCCAGAGTAATTCGCAAGTGGGACTTCAAAATCTTCAATAACACTCAACCAATTTCCTCTCGCTAAACAATAATCAATTACTGAGCTGCCTTGACCCGATAAAAAAGTAAGTTCACCTAACTTGTCGCTTTTAGTTATCCCGTTCAGTACCATCAAACCAAAATCTTCAATAAAATCTAAAAGTTGCTTTCCGCATCTATTAAACACTTCATCTCTAGAGTTTCTTACACTTTCAAACACATGCGGAACGTTTTGAACCAATGAGTTTGAATTCTGAAAATTTCCGATTCTTGCGTTGAGATCTCCTAATACCATTATGTTTTGCATTTCGTTTTCATTAAAAAACGTTTGCAAATCGTTAAAGTCATTAATCCAATTATTACAATTAAGATAGGTTGGAATAATGTAATAGTTGTCATGCCTATGGTTTAACTCTATAACAGTTTTCCTACCTATTGACTTAATTTTTACAAAATTATTCAAATTACATTTAACTGCAATTAAAAAACCACCACTAGCTCTACCAAAAACATTACTTCTTGTAGCTGCAATAAATTTAACAAAAATTTTAAAATATTTAATAAATAAATGAATATGAAACACAAATCGTACAAAGTAGTTTCCTCCTTGAATTATGTCCTTGTTAGTACTATGGTCTTCTACAAGCAACTTCGACTGCACCGATTTTGTAGAAGGAATAGAAAAAAAAAAGAAACTAATTTATGTTGATTCAGTGCATTTAGAATTGTCTTTTTGTCACAGACCCTCATTATAACGGGTGATTTTTTTGAGGTTAGGATTTTCATGCATTAGTATTTGACAGATCACGCGGGATTTCAGACATGGTGTCAAAGAGAAAGATGCTCAGTATGCTTTGACATTTCATCATGAATAGACTTCCTAACGAGCAACGCTTGCAAATCATTGAATTTTATTACCAAAATCAGTGTTCGGTTCGAAATGTGTTTCGCGCTTTACGTCCGATTTATGGTCTACATAATCGACCAAGTGAGCAAACAATTAATGCGATTGTGACCAAGTTTCGCACTCAGTTTACTTTATTGGACATTAAACCAACCACACGAATGCGTACAGTGCGTACAGAAGAGAATATTGCGTCTGTTTCTGAGAGTGTTGCTGAAGACCGTGAAATGTCGATTCGTCGCCGTTCGCAGCAATTGGGTTTGTGTTATTCGACCACATGGAAGATTTTACGCAAAGATCTTGGTGTAAAACCGTATAAAATACAGCTCGTGCAAGAACTGAAGCCGAACGATCTGCCACAACGTCGAATTTTCAGTGAATGGGCCCTAGAAAAGTTGGCAGAAAATCCGCTTTTTTATCGACAAATTTTGTTCAGCGATGAGGCTCATTTCTGGTTGAATGGCTACGTAAATAAGCAAAATTGCCGCATTTGGAGTGAAGAGCAACCAGAAGCCGTTCAAGAACTGCCCATGCATCCCGAAAAATGCACTGTTTGGTGTGGTTTGTACGCTGGTGGAATCATTGGACCGTATTTTTTCAAAGATGCTGTTGGACGCAACGTTACGGTGAATGGCGATCGCTATCGTTCAATGCTAACAAACTTTTTGTTGCCAAAAATGGAAGAACTGAACTTGGTTGACATGTGGTTTCAACAAGATGGCGCTACATGCCACACAGCTCGCGATTCTGTGGCCATTTTGAGGGAAAACTTCGGAGAACAATTCATCTCAAGGAATGGACCGGTAAGTTGGCCACCAAGATCATGCGATTTGACGCCTTTAGACTATTTTTTGTGGGGCTACGTCAAGTCTAAAGTCTACACAAATAAGCCAGCAACTATTCCAGCTTTGGAAGACAACATTTCCGAAGAAATTCGGGCTATTCCGGCCGAAATGCTCGAAAAAGTTACCCAAAATTGGACTTTCCGAATGGACCACCTAAGACGCAGCCGCGGTCAACATTTAAATGAAATTATCTTCAAAAAGTAAATGTCATGGACCAATCTAACGTTTCAAATAAAGAATCGATGAGATTTTGCAAATTTTATGCGTTTTTTTTTAAAAAAAAGTTCTCAAGCTCTTAAAAAATCACCCGTTATTATTGGTGTAAAAGTAAAGAACATAGTTCTGCTTACAGCGCCGACCATTGCAACCACAAGCGAAATATTTTTTCTTTTTTATTTCTAAAAACTGAAAAACTCGTACATATGCAATTTGAACAAACTTTTATTAGTGTACATTGATTCCGACACAACCGACATGCACTGCTGTTCTAATTACTTATTTCAAGTGCATTTGGGTGGCCCCCTTTACTGTGTATAATCATAACGAAGAGAAAGTTTACATAATAGCATGAGACTCTTCCATTTATAATCACAAAAACGAATTTCCAACTCAAATGCAAATGCATTAACGCCATTAATAATTCCTTTTTATTTCCGCTGTCTAATTTCCCAGTTATCACATAAACATTCAAAGCCTGTCGCCGTCATCATCGTCGTCGTCGTCCTAGTAAATTTTAAGAACACTAGAGGAGCTATCAAAAAGTATTAAAGCTGATTTAAAAAAAAAATATAATTTCAATATTCGATAGAAAGAGTGTGCAAACTTGTGGTTGGAATATTGGCGCTAAGTGCATTGTGGAAATGTTTGTAAAATTGAGAGCATTGGCTTGGTACTGCTTGTTTTTCTTGTTTACTTTCTTTAAAGTCTGATCTACTAAATGGACAGGATTTATAAATTTTGAACAAAAAATAAAACGATAGAATCTTAAATGCCATCATTTCCGGTATACCTACTGTATTGCTGAAAACTGTCACATCCTGATTCAATGTTATGTGACACTGAGACAAAACCGTTTATGTAAATTTTTTAACACATTCATCTCCTGAAATATTATGAAAAAAAAAAAATCATTGCAATTCACAAATTCGAAAGTCTAAAAATAATTAATTTTGTAAAATTGTGAATTCTTTATGAAAATCTATGTGCTCTCATATAGGCGATAGCTTTTCGGACGCTTGAACCAAACAATCATTTAATCGAGCCAATACACGAATGCGACATCTTACACGTGCGTCATTTCGGTACTACGCCAAAATTCTGAGCTTGACTGTCGAACGAAAAGAAAATGCAAGCTGAGCAGAAGAAAAAACTCGTCGTTGGATGTTGCCATTGTCAAAGTCTACAGAGCACACCTGAGTAAGAAGTTGTCCGCTGTGCATTCGACTTAAACAGACGACCACAATCACTGGTCCCAGTGCAGCGATATCGTCAAGGAAGAAGTCGTACCGTAGGCTATTAACCGCTTCAGAGAATGTACCAACGTTTTAATGATTGTTGCTCAAGTTGTTCAAGTTAAAAAAGTGACAAAGTATTCACATGCGAATATGCTGCAATAGAACACAAGAGCTCCGAGAGAAGAGTCCAGAGATCCTTCGTAAAAGGAAAAGGCGTACGAGAGCTCCCAGTTTAAGTAATTCAAAGAATCCCTCTATTGAAAAAAATATCAGGAGGTAAAAAGTCAAGCAAATGACTGAAGACCGAAAAGCATACGACCTTCGATACAGTGAAGGTTTCAGCGAATTATTGGAAATATCAGGTATATTCAAGCATCATTTGAAACAGCTGCTTAATTTGCATCATGAGGACGAGTAATAAGCAAGAATATTCCCACTGACATATAAATCCTTTTGTCGCCAACCTGATAGGTCCATTTCAGACCATCGACCAAATATTCACATTACGGCAGATCTTGGAAAAAACTCAGGAACTTTAAATGAACACCTATAAACTTTTCACTGATTTGAAAAGCCTCTATGTTACCATCTATAGGGGCAAACTATATAGAGCAATGTCTAGTTTTGGGATCCCTGACAACTTGTCCATTTGTGCAGAATGATAAACGAGAACACACGCTGATCCATCATGGTCGGAAAAGATCTCACCGATTCATTTGATGTCAAAAAATACTTTAATCGTGCGATTTCTTCAATATCGTGCAAAACTCATGCGTCAATACTAGAAGCACAGTCTCTTAAAAGTTCGTCCAATTACTCTGATGAAATTGACATTGACATTACATTACAGACAACTGTAATTTAAAGTTAGGTAGGGACTTTGTGTAACAAAGCCCCGCTATTAATTCAGACAGTAAAACTAGTACTGAAATAAAACGGAGAATAATTTTTGGCAATCGCTGCTTCTTTTGACTAAGAAGGCAATTGAGTAACAAAGTCCTCTTTGGAGCAATTAAAGTGTCCTTGCGTATGGTACAGAGACATGAACCTTGTCGAAAGTGGATGAGAACGCTTTACGATGTTTTGAGAGGTAAATTCTCCGTGTGATTTTTGGCGGAGGAGAAGATTTAACTGTACGGGCTGTACAGCGAAACTGACCTAGTAAAATGTTAAATACTAAATGAACTTTAGTACTTTAAGTAATATTCTAAATTGGCAATACTTTTATGTAAATAATATTCGAGTACTAAGCTCTATGTTATCGATATAAATGACAATTAAGAATAAGAAAATAACCATCATCATTAGTTTAAGAATATGATTTCCTTCCTTCTGAATCCAACCACCACCGAGACCAGTCAAATAAAGATAAGTTTCTTAAATTACATTTTGCATTTTTATTATCAACCAAACTATAACATAAAACGAATTCAAGTTCAACAACCGAGATGGCTAGATCATGTAAGCGAATGGGCCCAAATGCTTCGGCCCGGAAAGTCTTCGAATCCAATCTCGAGCGACTCAGATGGCGGAGCAACTTGCCGTGCAAATCTGTATACAGTTTACTAGAGACCGAGCTAGCTGTTGATTGATGCCCTGGTCCACCTTTGACTATGGCGTAAGGGGACTATATTGAATCGTAGGCTATTACTAATGGGGTGCCCAACAACGATTGAGGAATTGGTAGTCTTGAAGTTTACGAGGATAAGACCAAGCTCATGCTATCAACAATCAACTATTCACTAGTTAGAATAAAACATCACTAATTTAGCAACAAATTCCAAGAAGTTAAGGAGTTCATCTATTTCGGAGAAAATATTTTCTCCCCGAATGACACATTAGCAGAGATCTGACGAAGTATTACCCTAGGAAACGGCTGCTACTGTATTCAAAATGGTAAGCGATAAATAGAAATGAAAAGCTGATACTGGGCACTTTTGAATAAAAATTCTTCGAGGGATATTTAGTTCTGTGTGCGAAGAGAGCGAATGGAGGAGAATATAGAACTATATGATCTGTAGAAAAATTTGGATGTAGTTCAGAAAATGAAAACCAATAACAAGCTCGAGCCAAGAGAGTCTTCAAATCCAATCCCAAGGTGCTCAAGGTGACAAGACACCCAATCTCTGGCTTAAGAATCTAAGGACCGAAATGACAAAGCTCTCTTGGTCCGGATAATTGGAAGCTGCACAGTCGGGATAGTACTGAAAGAAAAGCCTTCGTGTCTCTGGTAGCGACCCTTGGGGGCAGGTTATGTAACTAAGCAAAATAAGAAGTAAAAGAAGAATCAGATGCAGATCTCCTCGCAAGCGCAAGAGCAGAAGAGGAAAGAGGAACTTTGGCTTCTTTAGGATTCCATAGCAGAAATGAGGTTTGTAAGATTTACTAAAATCTAAAAACAACATCATGTAGAATCAAGGGAAAATCGTGGTAGAACCGCAATCAATGCTGAGAAAGGATATGGAAAGAAAATTTCTCCAAAACTGTATAATGATGAATATAATCTTAGCATTGTTTTTCCGATCCTTAAGAAAAAAGACCTTCTGAACTGTGTGAACTTCAGAGACATCAGTCTCTTGAATATCGGTCAAGAGATCGTTTTTGCCGTATTATGTGAAGGTCTAAAGCCATTCGTCAAAAATCTGATAGGTTTATATAAGTCTGACTTAAGACCAGTAAAGTGCACTATTGACCAAATATACATATTACAGAAGATCTTGGAAAAAGCCCAGGAAGTAAAACCGACACCTTCCACCTATTCATCGATATCAAAGCCGCATATGATAGCATCTATAGGGACGACTTATGTCTCGTTTTGGCATCCCTGGCAAACTTGTTCTCTTGCTAATGATGACGATGAAAACGCCCTTTACTCCAAAAAGGTCGAAAAAGATCGCACCGATATATTTGTTGTTTGCAAACAATAACTCTTTCCAATCGCTGCTTCTTCTGACTAAGAGGCAATTGAAAAGTAATGTCGTCTCTCGACTAAATAAAGTGTTCCTTTATAAGATATTTATCATCCCGGTCCTTAATAATGGTGCAGAGGCATTTAATTTGTTAAATGTGGATGGCAACACCTTAGGATGTGTGGAGAGGAAAGTTCTCCGGGTGATTCTTGGTCCCGTCTGTATAGATGGAGATTAAGGAGAAGATATAATTACGAACTGTGCAGGCTTAACAGCGACACCAACCCGGTCAAAGTCAAACGACTGATATAGTTGGGAATGAAGGGAGCCAGAGACATATTCTCCGGCCGCAAAAGAGGAAGACTGTTACTAAGGAGCCGTACACGGGTGGGAGAGGAACTCAGCCAGCTTGACGGCGAAACTGGATACAGCTTGCTAGGGACCAAGCTAGTTCGAGGAGCTTGTTTATTGACGCCCTATGGTCTAATCCGATTCTAAAGTAACTTTCAGAAATTAAGTAAGCAGAGACATTAAGACCGTTGAGAGAAATTCGCCCTGAATTTTGGTGTTCCTTAAATTTTAGGGATTAACTTTTAGAATAAAATACAATTAAGGTAGAATGAATGAGCCCAAACTGTCTAAATAATAGTCTTAGCCACCAAAGAGTAACCAGCTTTGGCGGACAAAACTTAAGACTGCTTGCTAGGGACCAGGCTGACTTGAGAAGCCTGTTAGTATAGGCCTTGGTCGCAGCCGGATTGTAAAGCAACTGTAAGAAATTAAGTAAGTGGGGACATTAAAACCGAATTTTTCGATAAACTTGATAAACACATTGTGACAAGTGTTTACCGATATCAATAAAATTTTACAAAGAATTCAAAGAACTGGTTTTGAATTAACTTGATCATTTTAAGGGATAGAGAGGTGTGCACTTACTTATATTTAATAAGAAATAAACCTTACGTTCAAGCATGGGTGCCTAAAAATGAATATATAGAAATTTCTCAAGTTATGTTAATCTTACTTCCAGCAAACTCAATTTATAATAAAATGCAAAGTTCAAAAATTCCACTTTCCAGCGCTTAATCACTACCACTTCGAGTGTGTTCATGCGAATAACATACATATACGTAAATGAAATGCTCTGCAATAAAACTCGTCCTCAAGAACATCACACATCCTTTATTTTATGACTTTGGTACACTTTTAGAAAAGAAGGTGTCAAAACACCATCACCCATATCTTTGAATATTATTTAGGGTTATTGTTCATTGACAATTGTACGGTACCATATTACACTAAGGGTTGTTTTCAGTTCGTGCTTAAACTTTTACGATTTTATGCAAAAGGATTTATTTCCGTTTCGTTGACCACAAATTAACCGCCCATTCACGTCCATTCATACTTGTTTAGGGTAATTTTGTTCCCTTTAGTCTTATCTTTAAGAATGTGTTTCCGTTATCCTACCCTTATTCGTTGACCAACATATATTTTTTTTTCTTTTATTATATTCGAATACGAGTATCTAGTGCTAAGGAGACTTTTCGAACAAATGAACATGAATGAAGGAACAATATGCCAATTAATTGGCAATTTAAGGATAATCTTCTTGACTATTTTCATGAGGAATCTGAAGCGAAAAAAAGGTGATGACATTGTCGCCAATCCAATTGAAGATGATTATCTCATTAGGTCGTTAATTTTGACTTCTGTTATATTGAATTGTTGCGTTTCAGGTACAAGAGGCATAGATAGGTAATTGCTTAGATATTTACTTTAGTTATTTTGTTGGGTAGTTTTTCAAATATTTGGAAGACTGATTACTGTAAGTTCAAAAATATAATAGAAGGCTTATTCGAATGTAGATTGTTCGTTTCAAAACAGCAACGACACATCAAAATCTGCTGTCAGGAAGAATGAACCATCCCACGTTAATGATCGGACGCAAAAAACAGTTTCGTCAACTTGACCAACACTGCGCAAAGTGGCCACACTTTAGAGAAGCGCTAATATGAAGGACTAACGTAGAATTTTAAATTGACTTAGAACAATGAAAATGTTTTCAATATCAGTGAAATTGGCTTTATTTAACAAATAGTTTTAAGGTATTTATCTTTGAATATGATTTCGAGCATGTGACCCTCGAGGCTGGCGCGTACATGGTATAATTTTAAGGTCGAATTTCATTCGAAAATTTAGTTGAATGATGAATGTTCAGTAATTATATTCCACAAGCCATTGACAAAGCACCATTAGGTGGTACATCTAGAAAAATCCACTGTTTGGATCGCCTTAAGGACCGGTGGAATCATTGCTCCATATGTTTTCAACAAAATATGATAGTCAGAACGTGAGAGTAGTATAGAGACATTATTACCGACTTTTTCGTGCCGCAATTGATAGGTATAATAATGATATAAACATGCTTTCAAAAGCACCGCACCACATACCACACAGCTTAATGAATTATCATTTGACAAATGATTGATTTCACTGATTGGACCTGTTAACTGGTCATCTCTTTCGTGCGATTTTATGCTGTTAGATTATTTTTGCTGGGCATATGTCATGTGAGCCGATAAACCAGAACCAATGGAGCAACTGCAAATTAACATTGTTCGGATATTGCAAAACTACAGTCTGATTGGCTACGAACGGTTTTGTGGGACATCCAGAATGAGACACAATTAAAAAAAAAACAATGTCATACAAAGTGAAAAATGTTTGTCTAACAAACTTTACCTTCAAACCATTTTTTTTTAATTTTATGTAGGTACAACCATTGGACACTCAAAATTATCGAATTAAAAAAAAAAGTCTCATTTTGGATATGATCATCGATTCCTCAAGAACTAATGATCGTATAGCAATTAAAAAGAGAGCTTGGTAAACTTGAATTAAGCCTTTTAATGATTTTTTACTCAAAATTCTTTTTGTGATTATTTTGAAAAACATAACTACTTTTGAAAGTGGTGGGAAAATAATAAATGTTTGTTTTTTACTTCTGACGGACTAAAATACAAGGTATGCATCGTAGAGAAAACAAACTTGAGATTTTGGAAAAATGTATCAGCAATTCTGTCTGTCCGTTGGACTACAGCCTAAGAGACTCGATTTTCCTTAAACTTGGTATTAAATATTCTTTTAAGTATTCTCTCGCAAATTTTTTGATTTTTGTTTTAAGACTTTATTTCACAGATTTTAATAAGAAAAATTATACGTAAAATTATTAAAATTTTAAAAATTATTCCATATCAAAAAATATGTTTGGTAAATTTTGAAAGTTTCAATTAGTAAGACCTATGTAGATAATGGTTAAACACGATTTTCCGTCTACCCCGTTCAGGACCATTTTTTATGCTTACGCTCTTTAATTTTCCGAAAAAAAATGTTTGAGTTTTTAATCAAATTTTCAATGTTTCTTAAACACAATATTTCAAAAACCATGCGATCTCTTTCTTTGAATCTCGACAGTTAACAATTTTTTAATACATCACTTAATACAAGATATAGGACAAAATTTGATTTTTATCTAAAAATAACAATAATATTAAAATAATAAAATTTTGATGAGAAATTTTATCTTCTGATTAATTTAAGAATTTAATTAAGACTTTACTGACTGTACCTACCATCATTTTGAATTTTTTACTCTTCTAAGAAGTTTCAAAAACATTGCACATCAAAACTTAAAAAGTTTGCTTTTTTATTATAAGCTCAATACATACAAGCAATCAAACATACTTAATACTAAAATAACAATAATTAAGATCTTAATACTAAATTAAAAACTGAGGAGCCAGAAAATAAGGACAAAAGAAACTATGGATTAAGTTGGGAGAGTGCGTAGAAGGGAGGATTTGGAGAGATTAGAAAAGAAAATGGTTGAGCTGTTAGCATTCTAGTCATCGGCTCATTCTGGCCGTATTCAGTTCGATGTAAGGGAATACATAGAAGTGGTATGGTTCTTAAATGACGTTTGCTTACGTTCCATTAAATTTTTTCATAAAGAGCTTCACAATCGATGTCACCAGTCAAGAGCTGGTGTATAAAGATTATTTCGGCATTATCATTATGTGCGTCGGTATAAGGTATCTGAAATTTAAGCTTTAAGTGGATACCTGCCGATTATGGCTTAACCCCACTGCTTAACCTCAAACACTGACGGCCCAGGACTAGGTCTTCGCATCCCACCAAATGCATCACCGTTGGTCTTGTCAAGGGAGTGCGAATCAGGCATCTCCAGGCTGTCTTAAATTTTGTACTGTGTAGGCAGTTCTACCCTTTGGTACGGATCTAATTGTTTTTATCTAACTATTGCAACAAGCCACAATAGCCAATCGCGTAACTCGATTGGTATAACCACAGCCACCTCGAGCTCTCTTTACAGAGGGCCTTCCCAGTGACAGTGATTCCATGGTCCTTACTCCATGGGGGCTATAATTAGCGGGGGATTCAGCAATCACTATCCCCGAGGTACCCAATTAGGGTGTTCTCTTATAGATATCACTCTACAGAAGATATCTTTATCTTGTTGTTCTTACTTGTTACTTTAAAATATTATGGAGTTATTTTAAAAATATCCCCAATAATATTACATGCGCTTAATAAATTAAGCAAATGGAGGTGCAGATCACAGCTGACCGAAGCCAACCACAACCTGCACCGAATATGATTAGTCTTTTTTGTCCTACACCAAAAAGGGATAGAGACACTCCCCGCAATCTTTTAATTTCAGGTACCAGGAAGGACCGTCCATTGTGATTGTTTTACCAAGACTAATAATCAAGAGAGACGGTAAATTCGCTCAACTACCTTTCGTGATTGGCCGTGACCCCCACATCATATAGTTCAAGATTTGTATAAATCAGCACCAGGGATCCGTTGCTCAGTTTCCTGATATCAGATCTATCTGATTTCTGAGATTGGATATGGCACCAAAATTTTTTCGGACATGGCTTGAACTACAACCGATGTCCTACGTGCGTTCAAAATTTCTTCTTACTTATTTAGCAATCTCATTTTTACATCATTTTAATATCATAACCTTAGATTGCTTTTGCATACATCGAACGAAAGAGATGTCTCGATCGCTTATTGTTATGTATGTCACGTGACCTATGTTTTAGGTTCTCGAGTTTTCTTAGTTGTCTAACTCCAGCAAGCCATAGAAAGACGTAAGCCACCCCAGACCCCACCACGACAAGGTGAAACTCATCGGGGTGGGGTATAAGGTATGCAGATTTATACGAGTAAGTTTAAGATGATTTTCATAGGGAGGTAAGTGGAATGGGTCATCCCAACGTAATGCAAATCGTAAAAATCTACGCTGAACCACCTCAATACGTTGAATATGAATCTGA
Source organism: Philhelius festivus (assembly GCA_963931855.1). NCBI lineage: Eukaryota > Metazoa > Arthropoda > Insecta > Diptera > Syrphidae > Philhelius > Philhelius festivus. The sequence continues at coordinate 233,177,108 of OZ007555.1, read as the reverse complement.
TGATATGGTGACCAGATCTGGGAGGCATATTCTAGAAGGGGTCTTATACAAAGGTGATATAAAGGGATTTGGTGACGTAGTGATTTGAAATTTCTTTGGACCAACGCTTAACGAACCCAAGTGTGGAATTAGCTCTGTATGTTCACGAAAATATGTTCACGCAAATAACACCAACTTACTCGTAGATCACGAATGGAAGTGACGATGGAAATTGGTTGATTTATTAATCAGGTATTGACGTTGTGGCAAGGGCGTAAGTTTACGAGAGTAAGTAATGGCTTGACATTTACTTACATTAAGCTCAAGAAAGTTATGTTGACACCAGGTAAAGAAATTATTAAGGTCTGCTTGTAGCGATTGCGCACCTAAAAGTTCAACATCATTGATAGTTAGCAAATTTATGAAAATCAGGGGCCCAAGGTGACTTTCTTGCGGGACACCCGAATTTGAACATATAGGGTTGGAAGCACATGACTTAAAAATAACTTTATATTGACGATTGTTGAGTGAGGGTAGGACTGTATCCAGGATACAAACAGTGGAGGAAACCCCGTATTCTTTAAGTTTAAAAATGATAATGTGGTAGATTTTATCAAATGCTTTGCTGAAATCCGTTGCAATTGCATCCACTTCATGTCCTGATTCCAGAGCACATAAAGTTTTGGAAACAAATTCTGTAAGATTTGTGATCGTTGATCTACCTTTAAGAAAGCCTTGTTTTCTCGGAGACAATAGTTGTACACAATGAAGAAGCATGGTGTCATGAATTATACTCTCAAAAAGTTTAGGTATACAGGAGAGTTTGGCAATAGGCCTATAGTTAGTAATATCATTATTACATCCTTTTTTGTGTACAGGGATGATGAACGAGTCCTTCCATTGTATAGAAAACATACAACAAGAGATAGATAATTGAAAAAGAGCTGAGAGAGGTTGGGAAAGTTTAGAGACACATTTCTTAAGGACTATAGGAGGAATCCCATCGGGTCCAGAAGAAATTTCATCCTTAAGAAGACTGATTCTGGTTACTACTGAAGAATATGATATGTTAATAGAAGATAAGGAAGTTTGAGTGAAGTTGTTCATATAATTGAAGTAATTTTCGTCTACTTCAGTGTTATTAGAAACAAATGCTTGACTAAAGAAATCGGCAAAAAGGTAGCAAATAATATTTAGATCTATTCATGAGGAATTCAGGTATTTCAATTTGGAAGGATAACCAACAGATTTCTTTTTTGAATTAATAAATTGAAAGAAATGTTTGGGATTCGAAATAAGATCGGCTTGGGTTTAAATAAGGTGACTGGAATAGAGAGATCCACACAGGTTAGAGAAGTTATTGTGAATAGAGACATAAATGAAGAAGTCTTGATTAGATTATTATTTATATTATTTATTTTTGAAATTAACTTATTTCTATGCTTATAACTAGAATTACTGCTTGGTTTGTTATGAAGTGGTATATTGGTAGTTTTGGGGCTTAACTTAGATCTAGGCTTGAAGTTAGGTTAAGAAATATATAAATCATTATTTGTTGAATGTTTTTCAATCCAAGAATGGAGGTGCACCTTTGACAAAAAGTTATTGGTTGATTGGCTTCCAAATTCTGAATGCGATTTTTCCATTCGGCTTGTGTTATATATTTTTTTTTTTAAATTCAGATAAATATTGTAATTTTGAAATTTAATTTTTATATTATTTTATAAATATTGACTACGTAAAGCTTTTGAGTTTCTTTGGTGCAAGTGCCATTCGTGAAGAGGTCTTGTGTTTTCGGAGCATTTAATTCCACGCTGTTGTACCCCATTGTATATAATGCTGTCAAGATCAAAATCCAATGAGCTTATCATACGCTGCTGTTTCAGTTCCACAGCTAAAGAAGATGTTTGAGTCTGGAAACAATATGAAAAGCTGAGGGTACTGTCGTCAGCGAAACAATAAAGTGAATTAGAAGTTTTAGACAAATTATTATTCATGGAGATAAGGAAGAGTGCCGAAAACCATACGGAGACTTGGGGTGCACCATCGTTTATTTTATGAACATAAATAATATAATATATACGACTTGTATTGAGTGGTCCAAAAAGTTATATCTAATCCAAGAAAGGAGAATAATCGATTCAAAATGCATGCATTTTCTATAAAAGAGGTTCGTGCTAAACTCTTTCAATGCTTTTGAAAAATCAAGTGCAATTACCTTTGATTCTCCAAAATGATGTAACAATTGGTTCCACTTTTCGGTGAGATATTCCATCATATTGCCAGTGGGCTTGTTGCTACGAAAGCCGTATTGCCGGTTATTTAAGAACTTTCGTTCTTCGAGATATTTCTTAAACTGATTGTCGATCGGCATTTGCATGTACTTGGAAAGAAGACATGTTGAACGATAGTTTAAGATAGAGGAAAATTTGCCTCTTTTAGGGACCGGCAGGACAAAAGCCGTTTTCCATCTACTCCGAGAGACAGATGGAAATACTTACGCAATGGTTTTCCCAGCGTAGAAGAATACTTCTTCATAACTAAAGGATATACAACTTGAACCAAAGGGTGTATGTATTTCAAGATTCTTGAGAGATCTTGCAACTTTACGAGTGTAAAAGAAGACTTGTTCCATAGAACCATCTACGCTCTCAAGCAGGGTTGCGAATTTTTGAATTAAAAAACCATAAGTCATAAGTCTGTAGATGATTTGTGAATTAAAAAAAAATTAATTCATAAGTTAGTTAGTTTTTTATAATTTAAAAAAATTTAATTCCTAAGCTACTAAGTGACTTATGAATTGAAAAAAAATTAATTCACTACCTACTAAGTGACTTATGAATTAAAAAAAATTAATTCAAAACCTAATTGGTAGATTGGAAATGTTTAAGCTTGTTTTGGCTACATAATTATTTAATTATTAACGAAAGTAGATTTCAAGCATTTGTGTGCCATAAAATTGTCCAATTAATAATTTTTTAATCAGATTTCATCCATTAGGTTATGAACTAATTTTTTTTTAATTCATAAGTCACTCGGTAACTTTTGAATTCTTAAGTCACTTATTTGCTCATGATTTAAGTCACCAACTGACTTATGAATTAATTTTTTTTAAAAAGTGACTTAAGTTTTTGCAATACACAATACTGCTCTTAAGTACTAGAGGAGTACAAAAAGTCACAACTCTATATGTCAAAATCGAATTTGGAACAAACTGCGTTGCAATCAAATAATGTTTTTATTGCGAACTGACGAATGTTAAAACTGACTTAGAAGAGATTTTAATAGTTTTTACTACCTTTGTAGGTAATATTGTAGCATTTTTTCACGAAAACTTTACTCATGTAAGAACATTGTTGTTCGAAGTTTCGAAAAAAATTATTTAGGTCGTCCCAATTGCCAAACAGATCTCTTTGTTATTTTTAACTGGATTGGTGGAATATGAAAATTTAGCTGATTTGACACAGTGTCCGAGTTGCCTTGAGGTGCTAGTACACTAATAGTGTATTTATCAGGGTCAGAGGTAAGGAACAAATCAAGCGTGTTTGCGGAATGTTTGTCAATGTCCGGAAACCGAGTTGGCTCATTTACAAGCTGAGCTTGGATTGGATTTGCTAGCTAGAATGTTAAAGCCGAGTAGAATTGTGAACATTGAAATCGACCGTAATACGGATTTCAGTGCGTCAACATTAATTGTTTTTACAAAGTGGAGACCGTACCTAATGTATAAAATTGTTTTTTTTAAATCGGTAGAGCCGTTTTTGAGAATTTCCATAACGGCTGTATGACAGGTAGATTTAGGAATTTATACTTAATGCCCTTAAAGGGCTTTAAATTCTTATGTAGAGAAAATTCCCCTTGAATTACGAATTTATCAGTTATAGAAATATTATTTTCCAGAAAAACGACAAATTCTAATGTGTAGCTCACTTTAAATTAAAAGTCGCTCTGTATTAAATTTTATTTGTACAAAAATACTTTGAAATATTTAAAAAAAAAAATAATTTAGTTCCGAAAATTTGTCTAGCTACCCAAATTTTTCTAATTTACCTTCCAATATTTGCGTTTTATTGAAAAAAAAGCAAACAAACAATAAAATCGAATTTCAAATCAAAATTGTATTCAATTGAAAATTCCACTCAATATTGACTTCAAATCCACTTCACTCGATCCTACCTCAACTCTGGCACTTAACCTTGAGCTGTTTCCAAAATAAAATACCCTATAAGAGATATTAGGAAAGCAGCAGCATATGCCTTCGCTTTAAAATCTGTGCAAAACGCAGAAGTATATGGGAAACTAAACGGCTCTGGCTGATGGGAAAATGCATCCTCTTCTGCAATAATTATAAATAAATTAGATTTATCGAAAATCAAAATTGCAGATCCCTCCAATAATTGTTCACAATCAATGCAATTAATCTTAACATTTATGGTTTTTAATTGCCAATCCTGCATCTGCATATAAATTGTTTTGTATAGTTGCGTCGGGCGGGGCACAGAGACGGGACTCAATATGAATTATTCCATTCCAAAGTGATTTGGTCTAATTTGTAGATTTCTGATTGCCAATATAATGGAAAAATGGAAATCCACTTTGTGGATATGGCCACTTAGAATTGGCGCATTATTTCGCCTCAAGACTATCCCAGAAATGACCCGGATAATGTCATATTAAAAGACTCACCATGTCTAGACGTAGTTTATCAACGATTTGGCACTTTTCTATTGTCTAAGTACTTGAGAGGAGTCAAAACTATAGATAAATTTTGGCATAATCGCGTCTAGTCAAATATTCCCACAGCCACTTAGGGACCACACACACAATGCGACGACGACGACGTTGATCGACCATGTTGCGAAGGATTCGCAACATATGTTGCCATACAGACTTTCATATCCTTTCTGCTACTTCCTCATGGATATGTCGCCTGCTTCTTCAAGGTAATGATATACCTCCGAACTGTAACAAGTGGATGCGATGCAGTAGTGGTGTTTCCGTCAAGTGGCATGTGGCACCCTATGTGGTTGGTGACGACGACGACAATGAGCAAGACGACATCAGCTAGGGACGAATGATGACACGACGACTCTGTCAAGTGTTGTTGTTTGGGTGTCGCGACATTCACAGTTTGTAAACATCGAGGTCGTCCTTTAAACCTTTTGACTTTGGCTGCTGCATGTCGAATGAGACGACGACCTCAAGTAGCAACACTAATTAATGTAAACACCATCGCGATTTAGAAAGAAAACCAGGAGTGAGAGTTGAAATGATTATTTAAATAAATAACTCCTCGACAGAGGGTGTCACATTGATCGCAGACAGGATAACTAGCTCCTTAGGGACAGTTTGATTAGTCTACGAAACCAAGTATGTCCGGGATCCGATGAGTAATATCGGTTACCCGAGAGCCTGGACCACACAGCATAAACAAACTCAAGCAGTTTGTTCGGGGCCAAGTTGTTCAAGTTGATGATAGCATGGAAGAGCGGCAAGACTAGATCTCCGCCAGAAGCCATTTGTGGGCCTCGTTGTATCGCAACATATGTTTCTGCAGACAATCATATTTTGCAATAATTAATTTCATCTTTCAATCGAATTAAGTATATTTTTTTGTTTCTTAAAGAATTTATGATTAAACTCAAGTGGTATGGGATTGCTGCCATTTGGCCTCTTGATGTGGCTGTTCACTCAAAGTGCCACTTTAAGTTTGTTGTACTTTGGTGCGTACTTATTGTTTTGCGTATTTCTGATGATGAAAAAGAATGATTTTTTATTGCAATGTTGTTGTTTTCAAATGAAAAGTGGTTCCAGTTAAGTGTATCGAAGTGGAAGATTGTTTCGATTTTATTCTTTACTCTGCCAGCTTGAAGGTCATGGCCTCCTTAGTATTTAAATTGTTGTGTTGAAAGAAGAGGAAATGTTAATTTTTTTTTTATGAAAAACAATCAACATAGTTCTTTATTGCTTAAGGGTATTTTTTGCTTTTTGCGTATCTACTTGCTCGAAAGAAAGATGTTAAACAACATTTGTTCGAGGGCTTAATAAGAACTAAATTTACATTTTTCGTCATACAGAACTAAAACCCTCCTAACAGTTTGGATTTTAAACTTTATAGGTGTCAAAAAAAAGCCAAGCACCTTTCCAAAATTCACAGGGTTTTGGCAAGAAGGGGCGTTATCATTATAGTTCTAGAATAGATTGTGCACAGGACATGCTATGTTCAACAAATCTGTCCTACTGATATCGACATCATTGGCCATTCCCAAAGTTCTGTAATCTTTGCGGCCGTTGAAAACCATGCGAAACTTGTTGGTCTTGAAGTAAGACAAGACCAAGGAAATCAATAAACAAACAAACATCTCTCCACGGATAAGCTCTAGACGTAGCTATTGATAGCATAAGCTGCGAAGTAGTTAAGGAGTTCATCTACCTCGGAGTTAATATTAATTCCACGAACGACAGCTTAGTAGAGATAAGACGAAGAATTACCCAAGGAAACCGCTGATACTTCGGTTTGAGCTCCTAGGTTCATGGCGATAAGGAAGACCGAACATCCGGTTAAAAGACCAAGCCATCGCCGATGCCAGAGCCCTTGACCTAGATCAGTGTTTTTCAAACTTTTTGAAAACGCGACCCCTTTGCTATAGTAACAAAATTTTGGTAACCCCCCCCCCCATTATAATGGGTCTTTTAAAAAGCTACATACACTGAACCCCTTCCAAGCCCGGTCTAATTAGATACATAAGATTTTATTTATTCGCGATGAAATTTTCTCCCGTATTCCCAAAAAAAGTTTTGTAATTTACGTTTTTTTTTTTTTTTATTTCTTAAGTGCGCATCAGAATTGTCATTTAATTTTTTTTTCAACTGAGAGTAAGAACTTTTTTAAAAAATAAGTGTGGTGTTGTGTTGTGTTGTTTACGAGTGATTATGGGCAAGTTTCTGGCACATCCGGGTGAAATTGGAAGTGGAAGGGAGCAATGAAAAAACAATAGACTTTATGACGTAAAATATCTTAAATATGCTTTCACAGCTTTAAATAATAAGCCTCAAAGTGTTCTTTGTTGTGAAGTTTTACCTGCCGAAAGTATGAAACAATCAAAGTTTATGCGACATCTCTCAACTAAACATTCCAAAGTAGCAGAAAAACCGTTAGAATTTTTCTAACGAAAATTTATTTTGCCTGCGGCCTTTGATATGCTTGAAATTATTTTGGGCAAACAGAAGGCAGATAAGCTTAAAAATATACCACTTTCTGACAATACAATTGAGCGGAGAATAAGTGACATGGCCGTTGACATTCAAGAACAGTTAATTGAAAAATTAAAGATGAGTCCGCATTTTGCCTTGCAACTGGATGAATCTACTGATGTTTCAGACTGTGCACAGTTTGTGGTATTTGTTCGTTTTGAAGCAGAGGAAAACATTGAAGAAGAAATTTTATTTTGCAAAGCTCTTCCTGCTAATACTACTGGCCAGTGTATGTACGATATGTTTTTAGAAAGCTCTCCCGACTACGAGATTAATTGGACAAAATGTTTTGCTATTTGTAGTGATGGTGCTAAAGCTTTGACGGTCAACAAAAGTTGGCTCATTGCAAAATTAAAATTAATAATGCCAAACGTTTCATGGACACACAGCTTTCTTCATCGACAAATTCTGGCACCCAAGGTGTTAACTTCTGAATTAGAGTTGTGAACTCTATTAAAGGCAAGGCCTTGCAAAGTCGGTTGTTTAGGCTCATATGTGATGAAATTGGTTCACTCCATCAAAATCTCCTTTTCACACAGAGGTCAGATGGCTGTCAAAAGGAAAGGTTCTGGAACTGAAACCCGAATTATTTATGTTCTTACAAGATTCAAAATCTGGAAATTCGGATAATTTTTCTGATCCCACCTGGCTCTTAAAATTATCATTTCTCGCTGATCTTTTCAACCACTTAAACATATTGAATAAGAGCCTCCAAGGGAGAGAAGAAACCATTATAACTTCAAAAGATAAAATCAGAAGATTCCTCGCAAAACTTCGTTTGTGGTCAGATTCTTTACAAGCAAACAGTTTTGATTATTTTCCCTGCTTACAAAAGATCCTCGAAGAAATTTCATCAGATGAATCGATATCATTAAGCTCTCATATTCATCTCATAGTACAGAGTTTGCATAATTTGGAGAAGAAACTATTGAGTTACTTTCCGGAACTGGATTCTGAAAGTGGAGATGGACAAAGATGTGTTGTGATGTGCTTTTTGCTTTCCAGCCGAGGTTTTGCTCGCCGGATTTCCAGGGTCGTTCTGAAGAAAAACACGAAACTTCAGTAGGAAGGTCTTTAGAACCTTATACAAAATCTTTATTGAAAAACAAATCTTAAATTCATATAACAACTTAAATATTCTTGACTTCAATTAATTACACCCTGCCTGGTGTATCTGGTAAATATCGGTTATTCTTCTTGTATCGGGGTCCTGCTGGTTTCCTCTAGAAAGCTTTATTCTGGCATTTGGTTCCTTCGTCAACTGGCATTCGGTATCGGGCCACTCTTTATAAATACGGGCTACGGACTACGCTCCTGGCGCTTACAAGATCAACAGTTTAAGGCCCTGGTAGGCACAAGATCAACAGTTTAAGGCCCTGGTAGGCGCAAGATCAACAGTTTAAGGCCCTGGTAGGCACAAGATCAACAGTTTAAGGCCCTGGTAGGCACAAGATCAACAGTTTAAGGCCCTGGTAGGCGCAAGATCAACAGTTTAAGGCCCTGGTAGGCGCAAGATCAACAGTTTAAGGCCCTGGTAGGCACAAGATCAACAGTTTAGGGCCCTGGTAGGCACAAGATCAACAGTTTAGGGCCCTGGTAGGCACAAGGACGTTTTATTCTTCGAACAAAACTGATGGAACGAAATTGCCGGACAATTTCAGATGACTCGTAAACTATAATCTAGCTCGTCAGCTTCGACCGTAGCAAACAAGTGATTTTCCTTCCCAAAAGGAGGTCCACTTGTTATATTTATCGTAAAAACTGAGTGTGAATTATATACTGGTCGAATGTAAATCACTCAATGTGTTCAACAAACTGTGACGTCATGATCTTATAGTGACTGCATATTATATTAAGACAAGGTATAAAATCCCTTTATCGTGGCGAGGTAACTGGTGTCGCTGGTAGCTGCGGCGTCGTATGGTGTCGTCGGTCGGTGCTGCGGCGGCGGCTGCTTAGTCATGGTGAATTAAATTACCCAGTGTGTTCAATATTGGTAGAAGCATGGAACGCTTCGTTACAGTGTATTAAATCCTTTTTTGAATATGTTCAGTCAAAATCGCAAATCTGAGCTGGCAAACGAGGCTTTGAAGTTGTACTGCTATTCGCCACTTCATACCTGTGTGAAGTCACATTCTCTTCAATGTTTAACATTAAAACTAAAAAAAGAAACAGACTAAATTTGGAAATTGATTTAATGTTAAAAACTAATCCAAGATTTCAACGTTTATTAAAAAATAAACAGGCACATACAAATGTCGCACTTAAATTTTTTTTGTTTTATTTAATTTTTTTTAGCACAGGACTTTTGTTTATTAATCTTACCGGCTTGCGACCGCGACCCCCCAAGGATCTCTTTGCGACCCCCCAGGGGGTCGCGACCCACAGTTTGAAAAACACCGACCTAGATGACTGGAAGCAGCGTGCTTGGGATCGCACAGAATTGAGAGCTGCCGTGTCTCCGGCAGAGACAATTCATGGATCGGGAGCCCGTTAAGTAAGTAAGGATAGTTGGCCAAGGGGCACAAAAGATAATGCTAATATACCTATATATTTTATGTACGCTGACAGGCATTGAATCCAAAAATATTCTCTAAGATATAAAGCTTAGGTTTGTTTAAATTTTTATGGAATTTTTTAACATTTATTTGAAAACCATAGTTCAAGCTCTATAAAATTCATATTGTTCTAGTTGAGAACTATCGAGGAATTTTTAAGCTCTCAGCTCTCTCCAAACTTTTTGAAAGTTTGATTAAAAATAAAATTGAGTTCTTGACTAAAGAATGCTGTTCAGAGTAACAACATGGTTTCGTATCAGGACGGTCTACTGTGACTGTACTCGTAAATACAATTGGAGATAGATGTCAAGTTGATGTATTTTACACTAATTTTTGCAGGGCATTTGATTTGATTGATCACAATATTTTATTAAAAAGCTTGAGTATTTTGGTTTTCATTCTGAGATGCTTAAATGGATCAATTCATATTTGAAGAATAGAACTCAACGCATACTGATTGATTTCAAAGTCTCGAGAAGTATTGAATGTACTTCCGGGATTCCACAAGGAAGTCATATTTGCCCTTTACTTTTTTTTTAAATGTTTAAATTTTTTAATGTAATCGAAATTGTAATTATTTGTTTTAGGCGTATGATTTAAAAATATTTTTCAAAATTAAATGCATTGATGACTGTGCTTAAGTTCAGTTTGATTAAGATCAAACCTGAATTTAAATTTTTAAATAGCTTAAAGCAAAATATCAGTAAATGTTAGGTTATTACATTTCCCAAATAAGGATTTGTTTCTTATTTTGCACATACAATTTATTTTTATCCTTTGATTAGAGTTAATGATATTAAAAATTTAGATGTTGTTTTTGAAAATACTTTTTTCTCCAAAAACCATATTCATTGTAAAGTTGCAAAAGCAAACAGCTTAGTTGGATTCATTAAAAGAAATAGTAATTTATTTACAGATATCGGGAGCTGTTACCTTATTCAATGAAGTATGTAAATACTATTTTTTGACTTAAACGACATTTGCAGAGGAAACTTTTTCCGCGAGTCCCCACAGCTGTGACAGGGAGTGTTGTGAGGAATTGCTAACTTCGCTGCTTGCTCTCTTATTGGGCAGTGTCCACTACAGCTAAATACGATCCTGCATATCAGATCAAGCGTTCGGGATTTATTTTAGGTGGTTCAAATCTTTCTAAATATAATACAGTTAGTTAAACTGCTCGATCTATGGTTTTATACTTACACTCAGAAAAATTGAAGAATATTGCTTCTTATTAATCCCGAGCGGAAAGTTGACTCTTCCCGCAAACCAATTATGAAAATCTGATCGTTGCCTCACCAGCTCATCCGCCCGTTCATTCCCATCAATGCCACAATGACCTAAAACCCATATAAAGGTGTGTCCAGACCAAAGAAACATTTTTGAAACATTTCAGAAACATTTAAGAAAAATTTCAGAAACATTTAAAAAACATTTCAGAAACAGAGAAACATTTCTGAAATGTTTGTTAAATGTTTCTGAAATGTTTCAAAAATGTTTCTTTGGTCTGGACGCTCGCGAAACATTTCTGAAATGTTTATGAAATGTTTTTCTGTTTCCCATTCCGAATGGAAACTTTATTTGTTTCCCAAGCATTTACATAGGAAGAAAGTGCGTGAGTGGTTATTAATATAAATATAAAATGTCGCGAAAAGTGTGGAGCAACAAGAATGTTATCCAAGTGATAAAAATTTATGAAATAAAAAAAGTTTTGTGGGATCGACTCTTGACAAAAAATATTAAAAATAAAATCAAAAAAGCCGATTATATATCTGAAATTTGCGAAAAAGTAAATTGTGATAAAGATGAAGTAGAAAAATACTTCATGCGCTTAAAGTGCAACACAGACGAGAAAAAAAATTACAGACAACTCAATCTGGAAATAATGAGAAACAAATAAACATTTCAGAAATGTTTCTCAAAGCGTCCACAACAAAAAAACAAATCAGAAACATTTCTGAAATGTTTCTGCAATGTTTCTGAAATGTTTTTTAAACAAATGGGAAACATTTCAGAAACGTTTTTTAAACAATGTTTCTTGAAATGTTTCTCTGGTGTGGACACACCTTAAGAATGATATTGTGGTCAATATTGAGGCTAGCAAGTTCATTCCGGCATTGCTAGACCAATTTGAAGAAAATCAAATATCAAGCAAGGTAGCCAAATTTAATGAGAATCAACAAGAACGAAGGTTTCTACTTTTTGTTTTTCTTTTTTACTTGCGATATTCATACATAGGTACTATGGGGCAAGTTCTGCATTTGGAAAAAAAATCGAACTCGAGATTTTGATCCCTAGAGGAAAAATTGAAATTTTTTTTTAGCTCTAAAACGGTACCCCCCATTCACTCGTATTGCAAAATCTTATTTATCTCTCTAACGATTTTAATAAAAAAAAATTAAGTGTGATATTATGGACATTTGTGTAAACAAAAATTTTAGGGCAAAATGTTATTAACGGTACCTGTCATAGAACCGTTTTTTTGATTTTCGACTTTCTCATTAACGGCTATAACGATTTTAACCAAAAATTTTCAGCAATAGCCCTCTTAAGTTTAAAATAATATTGTATATGAAAATATTCTATAAATATTTTCTGGGTTTCTTGAAAAAAAAATTCCAAAGTTTTTTTTTTGAAAAATCAATATCTTTAAAACGTGTGAACGATTATTTTTTGAAATTATTTCCTAAGATCTATACTACTAAATACTTAAAATTTGCATCCCAAATTTTGATCTGGAAAAATTTTAAAGAAATTTCTTATATAAAAAATTACTTTAAAACGATTTTTAAACTTTGCATAATATTATGTTTGTCCTGAAGTGGGCTCAAGGCAGTGGCGTAGCGTACCATCTCGGCGCCCGGGGCGGCAGACCCATTTTGCCGCCCCCATTCAATACTAAATTAAAATTAAATTTCGGGACATCATTTCACAGGCAATGAAGTATCTTTTATTGAAAGTAAAATAGGATCAGCGGTTCCATAAACGGATTCTACGGGCCTTACGAATGAGGCTCGTGAGACAAATCTGCATCTACGGATTCATCGCCATGCATGCGTTTTTTCCTGCGAATTCTTCTCGTTTTGAGTTCGATTCCGAGTTTTTTCCAAAGAGTCTTAGAAAAGTCGATTGCGGCTTGGACGAAACGGTCTCTTCTCTCCACTAGGAGAGCTTTTAAAACGCAGAGTTTCTGAGCACACTTATCCACACAGTCCACGTTGCTGCAGGTAAATCTGTGCGTCATCTTCTTCAGGTAGCTCTGCAGCTTAAAAGCCAAGAAAAGTGAGGAAGTTTAATGACTGCATGACTGTCAGAAGAACACTGACTACTGATCCGTCAATTTTTCCAGTACCTCAAGAACTTCCACAAACTTATTTTTAAGCGTCTTTACAGCTTCACGAGGTTCACTTCTTCTGCAGGCTTGTGACTAGATGCTTGAGGTACTTCTGGTGCGTCGACTTCGTCTTCGTCTGCACGTCTTCTTCTCCTGCCTGTAAAATAAGTTATGCATTCCCATGAATATTGGCCGCAGGACAGTTCTAGGCCACTCACGATTGTAGATGGAGGAATCTTACTTACATTGGAATCACTTCCGCTGCTGCTGGATGCCGCCGAAGACGTTAACGTAGCTTTTGAACCAGAACTAGAACTGAAATATTTTGCGTCTTCGCGTATGCTTCTTTCTTAGCCTTTTTCTTGCGGCATTCCGCGCCGCTTCCTTTAAATCTTTTCATTTTGAAAAACTAGTTCAAAGGTTGAGTGAAGTACTAAGTGTTTAGTTTTAGAAGATTCAACAGTGTTTAAACTATAAACAACACAATCGAAACAACTTTCTGTGACGCGGGAGGGAGCAAAAACATTGAGCTGGCTGAGACTAGAATAACGTTTCCGTCGAATCCTAGTTATCTTATCATATCTCGCATATGCATATCATATGTTTCGGAACACTCCCTTTCAGTTTCGCGAGAGTTTCGGAACGTTTTGTTTGACGATACGAAATGCACTCTTACGGCCCTACTCACCGTCTACGAATTCACGAAAATCAGCCGAGAGCGGTCAACGACGAACCACAGATAGGGTGGCAAATTTCAAATTTACATCATTGTTGTTTGTTGACTTGTCAAACGATCTTTTATGAAACATATGATTTCTACTCTACCCGCATCACCGGCGACATTTTGCCGCCCCCCTAGGCCTGCCGCCCGGGGCGGACCGCCCCCACCGCCCCCCCTACGCTACGCCACTGGCTCAAGGTCAATTTTTGTTATTTTTTCTTTGGTTGTGACGTTTCGGACAAACATAATTTTATAAAAAGAAAAGGTCACGAAAAAAGGAAACATTTGTTTGCATACATTCATACTTTTCCGGAAATCAGACACGGCAATTCCTTGCATACAATATATTTTAAATTCCAAAGTACTTTTACATAAGAGCAAGTTCGTGCGATCCAGTCGTGCATTTTATTTTTTATTTCTTTTAAAATTCATGTACAGAAATATGAAATTCTGTTTTCCAAAATAATTTTTATTTTCTGAATGCGGGATCATGAAAAAAACATGACATACTAGAATTAATGGCTTTAAAAGCCACATGACTGTCAGTAATAATAGCCGTATTGGATTTCGGTTTCTAATCTTTATGAAATGTGCAGTAAGCATTCAAAAAATCTATTCCACGAATGAAGCCGAAACTATCCAAAAAAAAAAAAGCAGTTGGGTTATCAGACTTTTCTGAAATAGGATTGTTCATTTCACTGAGCTTTGCTCCACAGATAAAGCATCTTTGTGTGGAAGCACAAGACGAAACATCCTTACATACAAGTCTTTCATTCACGATTTAACAAAAAATTCGGTATTATTGAACCCCACTTTTGATGTTTAAGCAAGCCCAGGAAGTTTTCAATTTAATAGGACGACAATGTCTAGTCGAGCAAGATGTTGCCATATTATTTTGTTGAGGTCGCTAAATAATTACCTTCTTAGCCTAAAGAAGTAGCGGCGCCTAGGTAGAAAACATAAATTTACAAATTGTTTGAATATTTTTAAGAATCTTTCAAAAAACGGGTTGATTTTAAAATTTTTGTTTGTATAAATTCATATTTATTCAATAAATCTGATGCCATTCTTTTATTTTTTAACTCAAATTTTCATGCTTTTGAACGTTTTTCTCTAACAACACCGAAGTTTTCATAGATATAAAATTTAAAAATTCTACTTTTTTACCCATAAAATCAATTTTTTTGATTATATTTAGGTAGACATAGAGACCTGGCATTTTGTAAGATTTTTGATAAAATTCTAACCGTCTTAAATAAAATGTATGGCAAACCAATCCTTAAGGTTATTTACCCAATCGACCAATACTGAATTGTGATATGTCTCAATGACCAATGGGCTTAATGATTTATTATAGTTCTAGGACATTTTATTTCGCATAGTTACTTAATTGTCTATTCAAGGTCATGAAACGCAAGCTTTCCTGAGCCAGTTTCAGTTTATTTCTAGTTGGTTAAAATTCTCTTCCCCTTGCTTGGATGGCCTTCCTCTAAAGTCGTCGCCACCCCTGTTCTTGGGTAAGAATATTAGGGTTTATTTGCCCTACATGTCCTAACCACCTCAGTCGTTGGCTTTATACTATGTCAGTGTAGCTATTTTAGTAGGCCGTCACCAGTCACGACCAACAATCACTCAGAGAATTTTCTTCTCGAAACAAATTAAAGGGTTTTGCTCCACTTCTGAGATGATTAAAATAAATAAATAAAATTAAATTAGAGAACATTAAAGCCCGTAGAGTGCCTAGTAGGGCTCTAGAAGTACTGCAATTGCAGTATTTGTACTGCTTTTTGAAGCTCCGTACTGCCGTACAAACATAGCCGAAGTACTGCTTTTTTTTCTCGTCAACTTTTCCACACAAAATCTTCAAAGCTTTATCTAAATGCACTCAAAAACTATTCTCTACGAAAATACGCAAAAATTAAATTGAAAGCGACAAGCCATTAGCCATACGGATCCATTTATTCTAATTCTCTTCTCACTCCGTTTGTTTTTTTGTTTTTGTTTCTGTTTCTGTCGCATATAAACCGTTTTAACATTTCTTGAATAAACTCTTTGAAAGAAATTCATAAAATTTCAAAAATCTACCACGTGCCACTCATGTATACGTAGATAAAATTTTGTAAAACACTTCTTAGGACTTCAATTAAAAATTCAAATTCTTTTTTTTTTAAGTTTTGATATGCAATGTTTCTTAAACTTTTTGAACGCTTCTGTATAAAAAATGTCATTAAAATTCGATATGATAATGACCACAATGAGAAAGTAAAAAAAATGGTTCTACTGTAGGTACTGTCAGTAATGACTTAATTTGAATTTTTTTTATTAAACTGTAGATCGTACTGTGATGTGCTTTTTGCTTTCCAGCCGAGGTTTTGCTCGCCGGATTTCCAGGGTCGTTCTGAAGAAAAACACGAAACTTCAGTAGGAAAGGTCTTTAAAACCTTATACAAAATCTTTATTAAAAACAAATCTTAACTTCATATAACAACTTAAATATTTCTTGATTTCAATTAATTACACCCTGCCTGGTGTATCTGGTAAACATCGGTTATTCTCCTGGTATCGGGTCCTGCTGGCTTCCTTTAAAAAGCTTTATTCTGGCATCTGGTTTCTCCTTTAACTGGCATTCGGTATCGGGTCACTCTTTTATAAATACGGGCTACGGACTATGCTCCTGGGGCTTACAAGATCAACAGTTTAAGCCACTGGTAGGCACAAGATCAACAGTTTTAGGCCGCTGGTAGGCACAAGATCAACAGTTTAAGGCCGCTGGTAGGCACAAGATCAACAGTTTAAGGCCGCTGGTAGGCACAAGATCAACAGTTTAAGGCCGCTGGTAGGCACAAGATCAACAGTTTAAGGCCGCTGGTAGGCACAAGATCAACAGTTTTAGGCCGCTGGTAGGCACAAGATCAACAGGTTAAGGCCGCTGGTAGGCACAAGATCAACAGTTTAAGGCCGCTGGTAGGCACAAGATCAACAGTTTAAGGCCGCTGGTAGGCACAAGATCAACAGTTTTAGGCCGCTGGTAGGCACAAGATCAACAGTTTAAGGCCGCTGGTAGGCACAAGATCAACAGTTTAAGGCCGCTGGTAGGCACAAGATCAACAGTTTAAGGCCGCTGGTAGGCACAAGATCAACAGTTTAAGGCCGCTGGTAGGCACAAGATCAACAGTTTAAGGCCGCTGGTAGGCACAAGATCAACAGTTTTAGGCCGCTGGTAGGCACAAGATCAACAGGTTAAGGCCGCTGGTAGGCACAAGATCAACAGTTTAAGGCCGCTGGTAGGCACAAGATCAACAGTTTAAGGCCGCTGGTAGGCACAAGATCAACAGTTTTAGGCCGCTGGTAGGCACAAGATCAACAGTTTAAGGCCGCTGGTAGGCACAAGATCAACAGTTTAAGGCCGCTGGTAGGCACAAGATCAACAGTTTAAGGCCGCTGGTAGGCACAAGATCAACAGTTTAAGGCCGCTGGTAGGCACAAGATCAACAGTTTAAGGCCGCTGGTAGGCACAAGATCAACAGTTTTAGGCCGCTGGTAGGCACAAGATCAACAGGTTAAGGCCGCTGGTAGGCACAAGATCAACAGTTTAAGGCCGCTGGTAGGCACAAGATCAACAGTTTAAGGCCGCTGGTAGGCACAAGATCAACAGTTTTAGGCCGCTGGTAGGCACAAGATCAACAGTTTAAGGCCGCTGGTAGGCACAAGATCAACAGTTTAAGGCCGCTGGTAGGCACAAGATCAACAGTTTAAGGCCGCTGGTAGGCACAAGATCAACAGTTTAAGGCCGCTGGTAGGCACAAGATCAACAGTTTTAGGCCGCTGGTAGGCACAAGATCAACAGTTTAAGGCCGCTGGTAGGCACAAGATCAACAGTTTAAGGCCGCTGGTAGGCACAAGATCAACAGTTTAAGGCCGCTGGTAGGCACAAGATCAACAGTTTTAGGCCGCTGGTAGGCACAAGATCAACAGGTTAAGGCCGCTGGTAGGCACAAGATCAACAGTTTAAGGCCGCTGGTAGGCACAAGATCAACAGTTTAAGGCCGCTGGTAGGCACAAGATCAACAGTTTTAGGCCGCTGGTAGGCACAAGATCAACAGTTTAAGGCCGCTGGTAGGCACAAGATCAACAGTTTAAGGCCGCTGGTAGGCACAAGATCAACAGTTTAAGGCCGCTGGTAGGCACAAGATCAACAGTTTAAGGCCGCTGGTAGGCACAAGATCAACAGTTTAAGGCCGCTGGTAGGCACAAGATCAACAGTTTTAGGCCGCTGGTAGGCACAAGATCAACAGGTTAAGGCCGCTGGTAGGCACAAGATCAACAGTTTAAGGCCGCTGGTAGGCACAAGATCAACAGTTTAAGGCCGCTGGTAGGCACAAGATCAACAGTTTTAGGCCGCTGGTAGGCACAAGATCAACAGTTTAAGGCCGCTGGTAGGCACAAGATCAACAGTTTAAGGCCGCTGGTAGGCACAAGATCAACAGTTTAAGGCCGCTGGTAGGCACAAGATCAACAGTTTAAGGCCGCTGGTAGGCACAAGATCAACAGTTTTAGGCCGCTGGTAGGCACAAGATCAACAGGTACCGAAACCCCTGGTGGCAATTAGGACGTTTTACTCTTCGAACCAAACTGATGGAACGAAATAGCCGGACAATTTCAGATGACTCGTAAACTAGAATCTAGCTCGTCAGCTTCGACCGTAGCAAACAAGTATATTTATATATATTTTTCGTATAAACTGTGTGTGAACTATATACTGGTCGAATGCAAATCAAATCCCTTTATCTTGGCGAGGTAACTGGTGTCGTTGGTAGCTGCGGCGTCTTATGGTGTCGTCGGTCGTTGCTGCGGCGGCGGCTGCTTAGTCATGGTGAATTAAATCACCCAATGTGTTCAGTATTGGTAGAAGCATGGAACGCTTCGTTACAGTACAGACATTTTTTTTCATCAACAATCTAAGGGCTGTTTTCGAGAAGAATACGATTTTCGAAAAATGTTTTTTAACATTTTTAGATGCGCCGTTATTTCAAGATAAAAAAAATTTCTTTCTGGATTTGGTTTCAAAAAAATCGAGTATGTGGCTTACGAAATATTGAGTTTTAACATAAATTTGAATGATGATCATCTTCTGTTAAGTATTAAAGCGGAACTCTTGATAAGGGCAGAAAATATGTCTATTACACGAATTGTTGAAATTAAATCGATTTGCCTAAGCTATTATAAAACTTTTTGCCAACTAAAAAAAAGATTCGATTTGAACGATAAAACCCTAATAGAAATACAAAAACTAAATTAAAGAAATGTAGCTGAAAGTTTAGTAGAACCCATCTCTTTATTTCCAAACCTTGTGCTAAACATTAGCATTGAGGATCGGAAATTTGAGTGGAGGGCTCTACTGAACTTTACAGATTTGTCTAGAGAACTTGAACTTGAATGATTCTGGTGTGATGTACATATATTCAGCCAGAAATGGTTTGGGAGAAGATCGTTTCCCTAATATAACAAAATTTTTGAAAGGTCCTTACTTGTTTTGCGACACAGTAGTGCTACTTGTGAGCGAGTTTTTTCAAACGTAAATTTGATAAAAAGAAAAACTAGAAATTCCTTAAATGTAACTACTGTAAGCGGTATCCTCGTTTTTCGACAGGTACCAGATACATGAATGGAAACTATCTTCAAATTTATTAAAATGATACAAAAAGACTTAAATTTTTAAAAGGTGGCCAGACTAATAAATTATTTTTAGCATGTGCAATTTAAACATTTTCTTTGTTAATTGTGAATTTGATTAAAAAAAAACTTATATTTTCAAAAAAAAAAAAAAAACATTTCAATGAGATAAATATAAATTTGACTATTCTTATTTTTTTACAAAAATAAAATAAACAAAGTATTTTATGAAAAAAAGTTTCATTATACTGCCGTACTGCTGCGTACTGCTTTTTTTTTCTCTTGAAGTACTGCTTTCTCAAAGAATGAAACGACAGCTCTGGCTGCCTACGCTTATTTACTTAAAACTTTCTACGACTCATGTGAGCGTATTAGCAGAAATGAAGGGGGCCTACAATTTTCTGCCGATTCCGAACTGTTAATGAGCCGATTAATTAAGAGAGGTGAAAATCTTGGAGGATTTTTCATTTCCTCGAAACAGTACAGTACATCCTTGAAAAATACATATATTTTTGCAGCCGCTAGGAATTGGATACAGGACCTTCTTTATGACAGTCCAATTCCCCAACGATAATGCTAAAGGATAATGATTAGTATCTTCTAAAGAGGAAAGCTATATGCAGAATCTCATTATCAATAATTTTTGAGAAGAGAATTTAATATTTCTGTACGTAAATTTTAATAAAAAAACAAATACTTGAAATATTCGTTCTTGTTGATTCTCATGAACTATCGCTACTATGTTTTATATTTGATTGATGAGTATATCTGTTTTATAAAAATCATTCGCCCAGGAAAAAAGCAGCTCAAATATTAAGAAATCGATTTATATTTTTTTTAAATATATCAGCAAAATAAGACATACCTATATGCTAGAGATATTTGGTGTAAATTCATTTTTAAATAACTTCCAACTGAAATGGAAAATAAATAATATCTATTTTAGTATTCATTATTTTCCTCCTTCTAAGGAAACTAAAACAGAGCACTTTGAAAAGGCGCAGGGACATAAGTGCCTGGGACATAAGTCCGGAAAAACATTTTCGGGACCTATATCCCACTTCACTGGGACATAATTCGATTCGGGACTTATGCCCCACGTGTATATTTTTTCTAATTTTGCATAGCAACAATTTAAAGAGACCAAAGCTGACGAAATAATAGAACCGGTATTGTTCTCCGCTTTATGTTTTTGCTTACGTTAATACATCAGTTCTAGCACCCAACATTATGGCGCATAAACATTGAACTATGTATCGGGGGGGCATGCTGCCCCATTTACATGTAACAAAATAATGTGTATACAATTATTTTTGTTTTATTTGTGACCTATGTGATGTCCCATTTTCAACAAAAAAAAATCGGGATTTATGCCTCAGTACGGTGGGGCATAAGTTTCGAAAAAAAAATTCGGGACTTATGTCCCTGCGCCTTTGAAAAATGTGTGGAATTTTTTAACGTTTCCATCAAAAGGATGCAGAAATCAATAATTTGTGAAAAATGGGAAAAACAAATTTAAATTTAAAAATAAAACGTGTTTAAAATTTGTATTCAAGACTAGTTTGTTTCTTAACATTTTGCTATTCAACAATATTTTGTAGAACAAAATTTATCTTAGATGAGCAAAATTAAAAAAAAAAATTGATCAAAAGATCCAATAAATCTTAATACTTAGACAATAAAAGCATCCTTTTTCCATGGAGGTTTGTAGCTCGTGATTTCGAACCATTACATATGGAGGGACACTTCAGTTATTCGATTGATTGCCCCTCATAATGAAGAATCAGAGATTGGTAAGAGTAAGGTAAGATTAAATAGAATGTAGCTAATTTTCTTACGTTGGTTTTTTTTTTCAATTTCTTCAGTTTTTGATTAAAAAATCGGAATGGTCGGAGTTTTTTAAGTCACACACCTTATTGTCCCACTCTTTAATCCGAAAATGAATTCAATTCAATAAATTTGCTAGAAATCAAATATTCAGATGTCCAATTGAATCAAAATCTTCTAAAGTACAGCAAATTTTGAAAACCATTTTTCAAGTCGTTCCAAAATAAAAAAAATCTTCATAGCTCCTTAAGAACTCCATAACTTCAATTCGGGATAAAAACATCAACTTTTTTTTAATTTTCTTTTTTAAATTTGTTTTTATTTAACCAACTAAAAAATACTAATTTTTCACATTTACACTTAAAGCTTATTTTTACGTACATTTGGTATACAAGTCCTTGGCATAGGAACCAATTTTTCTATTTACAATCACACGCAACAAACATCCCCCGGGATTTAGCACTTAATTCACTGAACCTTGGTTTTCTAGTCAATTTCCAAATTTTCACATTCTTCTTCTTCCATTGTTTCACTGTCACCACTGCTTTCCGTGATATGAGATGTGGCCGTCATCGTCGCACCTGTCGATAGCCGTGCCATGAAGTTCGGTGGGGAAGAAGATTCACCTACGACGTCCAATCTTCGCGGTGTGTGATCATCACCACATGATGAAGATTGAATGGGGCTGGAAGACTCCCGACTATGAGCCGGGGATGAGTCCGTGTAACGAAGTCCGTCGTCGCTCTTGGAGAAATTTACTGGCATGCCTTTGAGATGTGACAGAAAGTTTTGCGAAGGAAGATGATTGGCGGCACTTGGTCCACTTGGTGGTGGAATGGCAGTGGGAATTTTGGTTTGATAGAAATACGGAAATGGAACTTGCGGCAAGGGCACCCCGACACCATAGGCCATTTGGATCTAGAAGTAATAAATTATGTTTTTTTTTTTTAGAAAAAAGGTTTAATTTTTTGACTTTGAGGGTGCTGGGACATACCTGATGGCGATAGATGTTGAGAAGAGCAGGATCCAATCCGCCGGGATATGGTCCCTGTGGGAACATATGAGCATACGGACTATCATCCCTCACCAGGACTTGGACTGGTACTCGCTTGGTGGCGTTCAGGATAGCTGCTTCATGTTGCTGAATCTGCTTCCTCTTTGTCTTATAGCGGCGGTTCTGGAACCAAATCTTCACCTGAGTCTCTGTCAGCCGCAGATTTTTGGCCATCTCCGAACGCTCCGGACCAGAAAGGTACCTCTGCTGGGCAAATCTGCGCTCCAATTCAAATACCTGTGCGTGACTGAAGGCGGCACGCGACCTCTTCTTCCGGCTATTCCCACTCATAGTGTCATCATGCAGGTGCGATTGTCCCGTTTGGTATAATGGCGGAGGCGAGTCACAGTCTAAGGAAATAAAAAAGAACACCAACTTAATTTCAGTACTTAGGGAAGACACAAAAGATGTATTATGATGGTGTCAGTCCGTGACAAGAAGTATTGTGCTCACCTGAGTCATTACTCGTACACCGTCGCATGTCGATGGCGTGCATTCTGCCGCTTCCGCCCTCCGATGAAGATGGTGGTGAGTGAAAAAGTTTCATGTGGGCCGCTGCCGACCGACTGAGGTATCCTCCGCGGTTATTGTTGTTGTAATACTGAAAGTAATCCGCGGCGTGCAAATTATCGGCATCACAGGTAGGACTTGGATTCGAGGCTGTTTCTGGCGTATGCCTGGTGTTCAACTTGTAAATGCTCATCTCGTGATGTCCTCCCAGCATTGGCCCAGATTCCAGAGATTTCCGCCGTGAAATGTGCGGTGTAATTGTGGTATTGTTGCGGGTGAGAATGTCGTTTATCGAAAAAGGTGTCGAAAGATTTTTATTACAGCTCAACGTATCCATAATCGGAGAGGGCAAGGAAGAGTAATCCAATAAAATCCGTCCAAAGAAAACAACTGACGGGCCTCGAAGTTTGCGACCGAATGAATACTTTAGCGCGGCCGCAAGTCCTCAAATAGTCCTCCTCGATCGGTCCACAATGAGCACTGACTGCACTGAGTGCCGAAACAAATTTTCCACCCTCTCTATTAGCAGTACACCAGCTAAGTACCCATAATCGAGAGTTCTATTTTTAAACCCCCGACCCGATGTACGTATTGTGTGATTGTGTATGGGTGTGCTAGACGGTGGTGTATTGGTTTGTGGCTGGCAACTTAAGCATCCGGAAAGTGCCTGTGATTTACGATGGGTCGATGGGTGGTGCTGTGTTGTCTCTTTTTTCCGTTCACGCTGATGGGCTTCTCAGCGATGAACTCCTCTCATCGAGGGTGAGTTTTTTTCTAATACTTGTTTTCGAAAAGTATCTGTGTGAAGAAAATCGTCTTAGAAAGTATCTGAGAGATAGTAAAAGTGGTTTCCTATTGGCTGTCGCCTCTGGCAATTCTTCGTTTCCCATTGGAAGATTGTCTAAGGAGTCGGGGTTCTAAAATTCAGTGTGCGACTGTCATCAGGTCTTGGTCCATATTTTAAAGCATCAATTGATGGGGATGATTTGGGTGTTCAATTGATTTTTCGTCAGAGTCGCAACGAAGGTGATTAGTGGTTAATAATGATTATTATTATTGTTGTGTCATAGGAGGGGTGCGGCATGGGAAATCTACACCTTAGGCGATAGTCCTATTTAAGTTTTGAAACTCACTGAATTGGATTTTTTTTTGTATTGGACTTTATTGTTCGAAACCTTCATAATGAAGAGGGCTGATTTGTGGGACAATTATTTTGATTGAATAACTTGCCACACTTACCTACTCGCATTGTCTGTGTTTGAGTTGGTGGCACTTTCATTCGAATGAGTTTGAATAAGGAAAGTGTAATTAATAAGCGGTTTAAGGACAAACGGATATGATAGGCGCGTGTGAAGAATTTATTGTTGGGCGAGAAATTAGCAGCTTTGTGCATAGTATCTCAAAATAATAAGCAGGCGCAGGGGTTATGATGAAGAAGTCTTTGAATAAGGACAAATGAAGTTGATATAAACACCTAGAAATGTATGAATGAAATCTTTTAAGCTGTTTTTTTTTTAATGTTGCACTTTTTTTCTTTTGAAGTTTTCAAGGTGGTCTTTTTTATAAGTGATGGTGAATTTTGAGTTTAACTCATAATTTTACTTTTTAAACCCCAAGTAGAAATGAGTCAAATAGTAAGTACTTATTTATAAAAAATATTAAAAGAAATAAATATAGGTATGTGAAAATGTTATTTTTTAGATACCTAATGAAAATAGAGTTATTGGGGAAAATTTTTAAACAACCTATTATTAAGGGCTAAGCATTTTACTAGTTAGTAATTAGCTAAACATTTAGTAATTTACTAGCTATTGGAAAATGTTAACCCTTTCTTTTTGTCTAATTCAGTTAAGTTAGTTAAATGACTCCTATCGTAGTCAAGCAATTTTTTCTTTGCCATAAAGTACCTTTTAGGAAGCTTAAGTCCAAGCTTTCTAATCATAAAAAGTTGTAGGTGAAATAAATGTAGGTGAATAGATAACAAAAAATGATTTATTTCTTTTTCTCGCAAACAGTATTTTGAATTTGTTTATCACTCATTTTTTTTTTATTATTATTTTATTGAATTACCAAAATATATTTAAAATACTTATTGTGAACTTGTCATCTAAAATAACGAATTGAATTAACTTGAATTGTTTGCCTATTTAATATGACAATTCATGTCAAACTATGATAGAAATTAATGTACATAATAATAGTTACTTATGTAATGTTTTAACTTTTTTATTAAAAGAAGGTCATTCTTTCATTGTTGTGTGCGAAATATATTTCGATATAAATAGAGTCCGAACTCTGAATGTCAATTCAAAGCTCAAATTCGAACGACCAATGAAACGTTAGATTTCTGGGTTATTCTGATTTTGTTCAATCCGTTGACATTTAAGTTATTTATCAATTCAATTCTTAAATTAATTAAAAACTATTCGTAAATCCTTATTTAAAAACAAACATAAATATTTAGAGACACAAAACTTTTTTTTCCTTTTACCTAAGACCCTGTCGTTGTTTTTTTTTTCCCGTTGTTAACGTGGTTTCATTACATTTGTTTACAATGTTTTAAATCATCTTCTCTTAATTTTGTTCTAAAGTTACCAACTTAGATTTAAGATATTTAGCTAAGTATATCATTGCAATCAGAATATTGATACCCATTCATACAAAAATACGAGTAATTAGTAAAATTAATGTTTTCGAGACACTGTTTTCGTTTTATTTTATGGGAAACACATGGGCTGTAAATCTAAAAAAGCAATATCCTTTTCGAGTTTATAAGTCTGAGATGTAGGTTGCATGGAAAGCTATTTCCCAAGTGTCAATCTATGGCAACGCGACATGGTGTTAAGCAGTTAAGACTACGACTAGAATCGAAGAGGTTATTTGTTGTGAGGGACGACAGTCACAAACAACTTATGAATAAAGATTTTTAGTAGATTGTGTGTGGGCACTACGTAGTGAACGGTCAAATGTAAACAGGTTCCAATAACTTAAGGAAAACTTTTGGAATATGCTGTATAGGTTGAGTTAGATCGATCTCTTAGATCGTTGGCGCCCTTGTGCGCCGCACATATTGCACATACGGTAACGGCGGCCCTGTCAATAACAATGGCATAAGGGTATTGCTTCAAAGACAAAAAACAGCATTGAGTTTTCGAAGCATTAAACTTCACATGATTTTGAATATCTACTCCATTTAACAATGCTATAAAGATGGGAGTTTGATGAGCTTATCAAACGATACCATTGCAATTCCACTTCCGAAGGAGATGAACGTGAATTTCGGAACTAGTATGCTTGGCAAGAGCACTTGAAGGGCAATTTAAGACGTAATGCAGAGTTGTAATACTTATCCCTATAAAGTCTGCTATCGCCAATTGCATTGATTCGATTGTACCATAGGTAATTTTCTGATTGGCCGTAATTCACCTGATCTTTAAAAAATGGCAAAGAATCTGTCATACAGTTGCATTCATTTTAATTATATCTATGTGATCATCATCTTCTCTTGTCGCATGGCTCTAAATCCTCTATCATAAATCCTCTACCATAGGTGGTTCCTTAGTCTTATGTTTTGCAGAAGCTGTTTGGACGAGGAAGATTTGAAATTAATTCCTCATCTTCTATGAACCTACCCTGCTCTATCCCATAGACATAGGCTCCATCAGTGAATGTTTGAGGAGGTCGGTCGATGTCATAGTGCCGTGCTCTGTATCCGTTCGTAATTCTGCCTCCGTCCCCGTTCCCGTCGCAGACACATTTAAATTTAAATATAAAAAAAAAATATACACAATACATACAAAATACATAAAACCAAACAATTACAAAAAAAAAAAAAAAAACAACACATTAAAATAGACAATTTTAATTAATAAAAAAATTATAACAACACTCAATATATAAAACGAAACCCATAGAAAAACCAACAACAACAACAACAACAAACAAAAAAAAACTCATACCTAGGGGATAACAACAAAAAATACCTATGTTTGTCAGAGCACAGTAAGTGACATTTTCTTTTCTCCTCTTCTTTTTTCCTACAGTTGTGTGGCTTAGTGGGTGCATGCATTGTGCTGAGCTTAGGTATATAAGCTCTCACAGTGTTTGCATCTGCTGGGTCGTACAATAACAGAATCTGTACATCTGATGTATAGAGAATTACTGTTCTGATTGGTAGGGTTCGGATCGATTCAACGTCACTACTAAAGGCATAACACTTTTTAGTGATGTTGTGTTGAAACGACTTTTTATTAGTCTTACACAGTGATTTTCTTAGATTTCGTCTGTTTTGGTTTTTGTTATTTTTTTTTATATTGCAATGGCTGGTTATTTTAAAGTAGACTATTGTAATATCCGTGCGCTGAGAGCGAATTTTCTGGCTGCTCTAACAGACCAGCTGTTTTGGCACTGAGTGAAACCCAAGTAGGTGAGGATTCCGATCCTACTGAATTTTTTAT
The DNA here is from genome assembly GCA_963931855.1 of Philhelius festivus. Taxonomy (NCBI): domain Eukaryota; kingdom Metazoa; phylum Arthropoda; class Insecta; order Diptera; family Syrphidae; genus Philhelius; species Philhelius festivus. The sequence continues at coordinate 233,149,744 of OZ007555.1, read as the reverse complement.
TCATGGGTATAGCTTGGTGCCATTATTCTTTTCCCACCATGGTCTCGCCATTTACATTAGGAATGATGTTGCATATCAGTTCTTACCACAATATGGTCGCTGCACCAACTCCTTCTTCAATTTTATGTGGTTTAAATTTTCCATTAATAAGCACATCATTCACTATTGTTTTCTATATCGAAGCCCAAATCTGGATAGAGTTTCAACTTCTCACGAATTTGATACTCTGTCCGACTCCATCCAAAGAATTCTTTCCAGACAACACCCGAAGGAATGTGTGTTGAGATTTTTGCTGAGTTTAACCACCTTACTCAGCTCGTCAACGAGCCTACTCGAATATCGGACGTTAATGGCCGAGCAGAAAATACTCTTGACTTGTTTCTTACCTCTGACCCTGATAAATACACAATAAGTGTATTGACGCCTCTAGGCACATCTGACCATAGTGTTATATCTGCAAATTTCTCGTGTCAAACAAATCCAGTTAGAGAAAGAGCTCCTAGAAGAACCGTATGGCAGTACGAGAAAGCCAACTGGAACGGTTTGAATAACTTTTTCAGGATCTTTAACTGGTCACTATGCTTCCTCGATAGTGACGTAGACTCCAGCGCAGATATGATAACTAACATTATTCTTTTGGGAATGAAACATTTTATCCCGAATAGAGTTAAAAGTATCAGACCCAAGGATAATTCATGGTTTGATTTGAGCTGTAAAGAGGTAATCAAGGAAAAAGAGGTAAGCTTCCGGTGTTTTAGAGCCAACCCAACTGAGGAAAACCGGAAAAAGTTCAAACAAGCCAGGAAGGCCTGCAACGCCCATATTCGACGGACCAAATTTTTACATGATCAAAAATCAAGGCAAAAAATACTGCAATGTCCCAAAGGCAGTAAGAATTTTTGGTCATTTGTAAAAAATATGAGGAATTCTTCCTCTTCCTCGGTTCCTACGCTTGTTGTCAATGACACTCCTTTCGTTAGCTCTATTGATAAAGCTAACTTGTTTGTAAGGCAGTTCGCCGCAAATTCCACCTTGCCAGATAGTGTCGTGACTCCCCCAATTCTTGAGCGCGTTAGTGATTCTATGGGACAAATATTTTTTCGTACTCGTACCGTGGCAAGAATCTTGAAGGTTCTCAACATACATAAATCCGCTAGTCCGGATGTTATCCCCGCTATTATTCTGAAGAGGTGTTCTTCTACGCTAGCAAAACCCCTGCGTAAGCTTTTCCATCTGTCCTATTCTTCAGGGCTCGTTCCGAGTAGTTGGAAAACTGCATTTGTTCAGCCAATTCCCAAAAAAGGCGAATCTTCTTCTCCCTCTAATTATCGACCGATCGCACTAACGTCCCTTCTTTCTAAGGTCATGGAAACGCTGATTAATTATCAGCTTAAGAAATATCTTGAGGAACGAAAGCTTCTTAATGACCGGCAGTATGGCTTTCGTAGCAATAGGTCCACAGGTGATTTGATGGTTTATCTAACCAAAAAGTGGAACAAATCTTTACATAGTTTCGGAGAAAGTAAGATTATTGCACTTGATATTTCAAAGGCATTTGATAAAGTCTGGCATCTTGCTCTTTTATCGAAAATTCGTGCTTTCGGCATCGACGAATCCCTACTTCTTTGGATTAGAAATTTCCTTTCGAACCGTTCAATACAAGCTGTACTAGACGGATTCAAGTCAGAAACCCACAATATAAATGCTGGTGTGCCCCAGGGCTCCGTTTTGTCCCCAACCCTCTTCCTCATTTTTACTTGCGATATAGGTACTATAGGGCAAGTTCTGCATTTGGAAAAAAAATCGAACTCGAGATTTTGATCAAAGTTGACATTACGATGATAGCGAAGACGAAAAAAGTGTGTCCGACAATTCCGTCTGTCTGTCTGTATGTCTGTACCTCGAACTACAGCCTAAACTACCGGAGGTATTTTCTTCAAACTCGGTAGTTAAGGGTCTTCGGTGATTCCCTAGAGGAGAAATTGAAATTTTTTTTTTAGCTCCAAAACTAAGGGTACCCCCCGTACACCCGTAACACAAAATCTTATTTATCTCGAAAACGGCTCTAACGATTTTGATAAAAAAAATTAAGTGTGATATTATGGACATGGACTATATTTTGGTGAAAAAAAAAAAATTTGGGGGGAAATGTTATTAGGGGTACCTGTACCTGTCATAGAACGGTTTTATTGATTTTCGAATTTCTCACCAACGGCTCCAACGATTTTAACCAAAGTTTTTATGCAGGAGCTGCTTTGCATTTGAAAAAAAATAAACTAAAAATTTTTTCGAAAAAATAGTTTTTGGATTTTTAAAAAAATAATACAATTTTTTTTTTGAAAATTCAATATCTTGAAAACCGATTCACGATTAAATTTTAAAATTACGTTTTAAAATGTATTTTATTAAATACTAACAATTTGCATATCAATTTTTTTATAAAAATTTAAAGGAAAATTTAGTACACAAAAAACATGTTTCAGTGTGTCTGTATGTCTGTATCTCTCACTACAGCCTAAACCCCTGGACCTATTTCTTTCAATCTCGGTAGTTAAGGGTCTTCGGTGATTCCCTAGAGGAGAAATTGAAATTTTTTAAAATATTCTAAAAAATATTTATTGGGTTAAAAAAAAAATTTAAATCAATATCTTCAAAACCTATGAATGATTATTTTTTGAAATTATTTCCTTAAACCAATATTATTAAATACTTAAAATTCGCATCCCACATTTTTTTCTTGAAAAATTTTAGAGAAATTTCTTATATAAAAAATTTATTTAAAAATAAAATGATTTTTTAAGGTTTATTTGCATAAATTCATACTTTGCAATTTTATGCATTTGAACATTATTATCTCATTAAATCCATGTTTTATATTTATAAAATGTATCTAAAATTCCAAAGTACTTTTACATAAGAGCAAGTTCGTGCGATCCAGTCGTGCATTTTATTATTAATGATCTCCTGTCTACAACTTCTAATCCAATTAATTGTTTCGCTGACGATAGTACTCTTAGCTTTTCATATTCGTTTTCAGACTCACATCCCTCCTCTTCGGATGTGGAACTGCAACGACAAAATAAGATAAGCACATTAAATTACTACCTAAACAGCATTGTGCAATGGGGAATAAGAAACCGTGTCGAATTTAATGCTTCGAAAACCCAATGCTGTCTTATATCGTTAAAGTGAGATATACCCCCCTTGCCACTATCTATGAGTGGCACTTGCATCAATGAAACTGAACATCTCGATATTCTCGGTATGTGCATCACGAACCACCTCTTGTGGAACACTCACATATGCGATGTTGCCAAAAATGCCGCAAGATGTTTGGGTTTTCTGAGACGGTGCAAGAAATTTTTCTCTCCTTCTGATCTGGCTACAATCTATAAAACCTACATATTATATACGTCTAAAACTTGAGTATAACTCCCATCTATGGGCTGGTGCTCCAGTAACTTACTTAAGCCTCTTGGACAGTATTCAAAGAAGAGCTTTTAAAATGATTGGTGACAAAAACATCATTGGCTCATTTACGTCACTCCAACATCGTCGTAATGTTTCTTGCCTCACCCTTTTCTACCGTTATTTTAACGGACTATGCTATAGTGAAATAGCCAGCTGCATTCCTCCTCTGAAACAATTTAACCGTAATACTCGCACTTCTAGGAATGCCCATCAGTTTACCCTTGAGCCCAACTTCGGCCGTACTGTGAAGTACAGAGATTCGTTCTTCAGTCGTACTACGCGAATGTGGAATTCTTTGCCACGCTCTGTCTTTCCCAGTCATTGCAATGTTCCGTAGTTTTCATGCGGCGAACTGAAAGGCAATACTTCTTCAAAAAAACAAAACGCGCTTTTAGATTTTATTACACTTTTAATGACTTCAACTTTAAACTTATTTTATAAAATGTAATTTTTTGCTTCGAGTGATTGGGTTTTTAGTACCAGCACAATCTTTTTGATTTCCAACACGAGACTAGACTAGACTAGCTTACAAAAAAATGCATCATTATATACTGACTTGAAGTTGGTTTCATTTTTGGTCGCGTTCGGAAAAGTTATTGCGTTCGGAAAAGTTGTTGCGTTCGGAAAAGTTGTTGTGTTCGGAAACGGAGCACGTTCACACGAGCAATTTTATATTGCGCTTAGCGGACATGATTTTATTTCGAATCTTAAAATTGTAAATTTATTGTATTTTGTTAAATGCCTATCCGCTACATCACCCTCCTTCAGTCGAGTCCCCCTTTCTCAAATAGCTTTATATCTAAGATGTTACTATCGTTGCTCTGTTGGAATGTTAGATACAGTGCGCTGGCTTGAGACGATCGATGGAAATCGATACACTTTTATCTTTTATTTGAATTACGAAGTGTTTTCTTAGGCGTCGCACACACGGCAAAATGACTACTTTAGGAGGCCAAAAATCATAGACATGGGAAATTGTTTTTATTTCCGATTTTTATAAGGTTAATGACCAATACATTATCAAAAATAATTGACACCCGGTACACTTAAAACAAATAGAACCGTTAACTTAATAAAGAAAATATATGAATTTAGAAAAAGAAAAAAAAAGCATATTTCACTAAAAAAAAAAGAAAAAAAAAGCATATTTCACTAAACAATTATAATTTATATGTGGTCCTTAGTAGGTAGAAACAGTTAACAATAAATATATTAATTATTGGACGCTTCATCATCTTCGTCATCATCATCATCTTCATGTTGATGGTAATCATCATCGTCATCCTGCTCATCATTTCTATTGATGTCATTTTCTATTGGATTTTGCAGCATTTCTAAAACCTCCTTTGAATATGATTTCCTTCTTTTTTTGTGGCTCCTCCTCTTGGACGCAATTAGAGGATCGGAAGCTATAAGCATCCAGTGGGCAATGTCCGTGTTGGTGTGGATCCTGGAGGTCTTTCTGGCATGGAAAAGCCGTACACTTTTGAATTCCTTTTGGCTGGTCTCCAGCACATCTTCAGAAAATAAACCCACAGGGAGTGGCAACTCCTTAATTATGTCTGCTCCGTGTATCAGGAGTTTGTGCACAGACGCACTCATTTTATACCAGCTATACTCTCTGATACACATTTTTGCAGTTTCAAGACAATAACTTTTGAAATTATCGTGCTTTACATCGAATCCGCACGATAAAACGCTCAGGATGTTGGCGAATCTTTTAATGATCTCCATATCTAATCCTGTGATATCAGACGATTTTGAGGGTTCCGCAAAAAATTTCCTGGCCGTATTTCCATCATTCGAATTTCCCCCTCCTTGTTTCGGTTGATCCACCACCAATCCCATTTCTTTATAAAATTTTTCTGTAATCTCGTTTTTTCTTTTTTTACATTTTCTTTGGCTTCTTTGCTCCTGGCTTGCCATTGTTTCAGCTCCATTCTATACGCGATGTGAAGAAGGTACTCGTAACACCTTAAGAAATTTCAGAAAAAAAAAAAACAAAAGAAGAAATGTTTGTTGTTGTTTAAGTGGACTTTTTACAATATAAAAATGTTTTTATTTAAAAATGACTTTTAGTCCAATGTGTTTCGCCCTGATGAGCCCAACTATATGTCGTACCTGGGCGAAACGCATTGGACTAAAAGTCATTTTTAAATAGTAACACCTTAAGTATGAATGGAGCACAGATATGCCAAACTTGAACGGAGCCTTCGAGTATTCTTTGCTCAAAAGCAGATCAATGTTATTAAGCTCCTTGGGTGTTGCTTTACATATGTTGCAAGCTTGCGTTGATGATGTATCGGTTAAAACGTTGCAAGTCTTGCCATCCATCATTGTACACACAGCATTATGTTTGAAGGTGTATGTTTTGTCGCCGAAAGTTACTGTCGTGACCTGCAACCTCGATATTTGCTCTTCAATTTCATCGTAATGCAGCTTTACAGATTCTTTCGTCTCCTTCTCGATCTGCAGACGAATAAGGCGGCTATATCTTGAAGGGGAAGGACTAGGGTTTTGCCATATTATCTGTTTTCCATTGCTTGTTGTGTTTTCTGACATTTGTAATGGCACTATAGTGCACAAAATAATGTTAGTGTCACCATACAATGAGTTGTTTGCAAAACATTGTTTATATATGGAATGACCGCCACTCCCGTCAAGACCCCATTTGTACACCACTTCAATCGGTATGTTCTCTTCGTGATCGTGGTGTATAAGGAGTACATCCTGCTGTACATCTGCAAGTCTGCGTATCGTGTGGTCAAGAATATCTTGGACGGGGATTTGGACTTCCGTTTCTGATATTTTTATATTGTCAGGGTAGCACATCATCTTTGTCTGCGCTATAACATTGTATGCAGGATATATATTTGCACCCCGAGATTTCGCCCCTCTTTGCATGTGAATGTAATCTTCTTTACTCATGTCAGAGTCAATGATAAAGGCTAAAGCCTCCTCAGGGGAGTAGGGTGTGATACCAGAAGTCTTTGGGTCATCATACATTTTTTTAACGCGTCTGTATCTGCGCGGACTGGTGGTCATTGCCAGGTTTACCATTTGTGCAGCTGTCCTTTTCCCACATTTTGCTAAGATAGCTTGAGCAGCAGCACACAAAACCTCTGGGCTTGTATTGGCAACAATTGCTTGAACACGTCTTCTTTTCGTTCGTACAGAGCCCTCTTCAAAAGGTTTTGCTGGTCTACCTTTAACACCTAATTTTGAAACACGTTTCACTGCTGGCAGAACCAAGTCGTTTTTTAACCATGTTGAATTAGCCAGGGTGAATCTCTCAATTTTCCAATTCGAGTTCCTCCACTTTCTCAACAGTTTCGATACAAACACTTTCAGAACACTTTTTATTTGTAAAGCACTGTCTTTTGATTGTTCATAAACTCTATGATTGTCCAATACATAGCTTGTTAATCGTTCCACACACTTAGATGATGATAATCAGGGAACGGATTTTCCTAACTTTGCCTTTTTTTTTTGCGTAACCGTAAGAAAGTATAGACGTTATACAAACACGATTCAAGTCCTCCTTATTTCAAATATATGTATTTTATTTTGCCTTTTTTTGCCTTTTTTACCCGTTAGTGCATTTTTTTGCCTTTTTTACTCATCAGTGCCTTTTTTGTCTTTTTTTGCAAATTTTGTTTGTTTCTTTTTGCCTTTTTTGTTTTTTTTTTTTATATAGAAAAAAATTTTGAAACTAAATTTCTACAAATCATAACAGCATGAAATTCCTATTATCTCAGTTGAGATTATTTCGCTTAAGAACATGACCGTAAAACAATCTTAAGAAAACAAGAAGAGTAGTGTTTTTTTTTAAGTAATTGAAAAAAAATTAAAGTGGTAAAAATGCCAAAAACGGCTTGTAAAGAGGAAATAAAATTTAAAAAATTTGTGTCGACATTTGGACCAGAATATTTTTCATCAGACGGAAAAATTCTGTTATGCAAATTGTGTGGAGTGAAAGTGAACCATGAAAAAAAATATTTCATTGAACAACACATTCAGAGCCGCAAGCACCAGAAAGCGATGGCTTTGAAGAAAACACCAAAATCTCAAAGTATTGCATCTTTCGTAGCTGGAACTTCAAAAAACGAATTTTACAGCGATTTGACAAAAATGTTCTTGGCATGTGATATACCGTTACACAAAGTTAATCGTCCCGAGTTCAAGGTATTTATGGAGAAATACACAGAAAAAAAAAATGCCAGACGAGTCGACACTCAGAAAAAATTACGTAAATGATTGTTACCTGGACGTGTTACAAAAAATACGAGATGAAATAAGTGACAACAATATTTTTGTATCCATTGATGAAACAACAGACAAAGCTGGTCGCTGTGTTACAAATGTTATTGTCGGACCCATTTTAAAGAACATCGAGGAAAATTTGGAAAAAGCCAATGGGCCGGTTGCAAATGAAGTATTGAAAAAGTTCACTACTGTTTTCAACTTAAATCAGGGACTAAAAATACTTGAACAAATAAATTCGGTAATCAATGGCGACATCAACTCCAGACTTCCCGATAACATTGAAGTGAATGACGTCGACAGTTTTAAATGGAGTCCACTCGTTTCTGCTGAAGTAGAGAGGTCCTTCAGCTCATTTAAGACGCTTCTTAGAGACAATCGAAGGAGGCTGTTACCTGAAAACTTTAAAAAGCTTTTGGTAGTTCAATGCTTTTATAATTAAAATATCAAGTTGTTTTTCTATTTATTTAATAAATGCCTTTTTTTGCCTTTTAATTGATTTTTATTTGCCTTTTTTGATTTTTTTAGGTCATAAAAATCCTTTCCCTGATGATAATTTATAAAAATTTTCGTTTTGTAGCACTGAAATCAGATCCATTTTCCTTATATGCAATTTCGAGTGACTTCGATCACTCCGACTACCTATCAATAAAAGAAAATAGTATCACAATGAGTTGATTTGAGTTCTCAAAATTCACAATAATAACGGTCAACAAACGACTTAATGAAAATATCAAAGACAGAAAGCGGAACCTAGCGGAACTTTTTTTGTAAGCCTGAGTAAACATGAATTTTAAAGAAAAAATTGTCTAGGGCCGCAATATAATATTTTAATATTTACCATCACATTGTTTTTTATTTAACAGTCTTTATTAAATGTTCATACCTGTAGATTCCATATTCTTGATCACTTTGTATATTTTACCACGAGACTGAAAAAAAATGCCTTATGTTTCATTGACGTTCAAGTGAGCAATCAACCGTACCATCACTTCGCTCATTTGCCGGACTCTCGTAGTCTTTTATTTTAAACATAACAGAGGCGACTTATGCTCTTTGTGATTCACAGACCATCTGACTAAAAAAATACAAGCTTATTTAGACTCTACCTTTATTTTGATAAACAGCTTTTTGGCCTCCTAAAGTAGTCATTTTGCCGTGTGTGCGTCGAATAACATTATATGGCCCTTCGTATGAAGGCATGAGGCCTGTTTTAACTTTGTCAATTCTGACGAAAACCTGTTTGCAAACGTTTAATTGTTTTGGTATGAAAATGTCTTGATTTGATTGTCTAGTTTCTGTCGGTATGAGGTTTTTCATTGTATTGCGGAGTTTTTCAATTAAGTCGTCTGGAGAGCATTGCTTCCTTTCCTGACTAACGAAAATTTCTCCAGGTAGTCTCAAATTTTGCCCATAGACCATTTCTGCTGCCGAAGAATTTAAATTTTCTTTGACTGCACAGCGAATTCCTAAAAGGATGATTGGAAGTTCTGAGCTCCAGTTGATGGTGTTGCATCTAGCTTTTAATGAACATTTGAGTTGTCTATGAAAGCGTTCAACCATGCCATTAGCTTGCGGATGATATGGCGTTGTGTGGATCTTGTGTATGCCTAACAGTCTAGAAAGTTCACTAAAAAGCTTTGATTCGAATTGACTTCCCTGGTCCGTAGTGATTTTTAAAGGAGTACCAAAACGGGAGATGAAGTTTTCGACGAACGCTTTTGCGACAGAGATGGCTGATATATCGACTAAAGGATAGGCCTCCGGCCAACGTGTGAACCTATCTAAGGTCGTGAGGATGTAAGAAAAGAAGGAAGAGGTCCTACCAAATCTAGGTGTTATGTGATCGAAGCGACCTGTTGGAACCTCGAATCTACCGTGTTCTGACTTGGTGTGCCTCTGGATTTTAGATTTTTGACATCCTATGCATGATCGTTTCCAATCGTTAATATTTTTGTTCAAATCTGGATAGAAGTATCGCTCTGAAATGAGTTTGCGAGTGGCTCGTATGCTTGGATGGGAGATCCCATGAAGAGTAGTGAAAACTTTAAATCGGAGTGCGAAAGGAATGAATGGTCGATTTTTGTTCGTTGATGTTTCGCAATGAATGTTGATATTAGGTAATTTGAATTCTTTCAAAATGAAACTAGAAGCTTTCTTCAAGTTGTGATTTTGTAGAAGTTCTTTTAGCTCTTTGTCAGAAGATTGAAGTTTGGCGATTGTTTCTAGGTCGAGTTCGTGACTCTTGGTGGTGGAGATTTCGTCGATGCGAGAAAGGGCGTCGGCAACAACATTGTCTATACCTTTAATGTGCTGGATGTCCGAAGTAAATTGAGAAATGAAGTCTAGATGACGTGTTTGACGAGGACTTCTGTCTGTTTTACTCGTCAATGCAAACGAAAGTGGCTTGTGGTCTGTGAAGACCGTGAATTCTCGACCTTCGACGAAAAATCTAAAGTGCTTGATCGATAAATATACCGCTAGCAGTTCTCGATCGAAAGTAGAATATTTGACTTCTGTGTCTTTGAGTTTCTTAGAGAAGAATGCTAAGGGTTGCCAAGATTGTGAAATTTTTTGCTGCAGGACTGCCCCCACGGCTATGTCCGATGCATCTGTCGCGATGCTAAAAGTATACCGTTGTGTATGGGGTGAGCCAGAAGAGTCACATTTGAAAGAGCTTCTTTTGCCTTATGAAAAACGTTATTTAGATTTTCAGGCCAGGAAAATGGTTTTTTACATTTCTTTTGTTTTGTTAACAAAGCTAAATGTGCGTGAAGTGGTGCGATTATTTGTGCTAGTCGAGGAATGAAACGATGATAATAGTTTATCATTCCTATAAAATGTTGAATTTGTTTAATTGAAGTTGGTGTTGGAAAATTTAATATCGCTTTAACGCGATCTTTTGAAGGGGAAATGCCTTCAGCGTTGATCGTATGGCTTAAAAATTCCAAGGTGGGAACTCCAAAGACGCATTTTGAAATATTAATATTTATACCGTATTCTTCTAGTCTTTTGAAAAGAAGCCCTAGATGTTCTTTGTGTTGCTCTTCGCTTTTACTGGCGATGAGGAGATCTTCAATGTATGCGAAAACGAAATCAAGTCCAAAACAAACCTCGTTCATAAAACGCTGAAACGTTTGTGCTGCGTTACGGAGACCAAATGGCATTCGGAGCCATTCAAAAAGACCGAAAGGTGTCGTTAACGCAGTTTTATGAACGTCTTCAGGTGCAACTGGGATTAAGTGGTATGCTCTCACGATGTCTAATTTTGAAAAAACTTTGCAGCCATGAACATTCATGGAAAAATCTTGTATGTGGTGGATTGGGTGACAATCTGGTATCGTGGCCGCGTTCAATCTGCGGTAATCACCACACGGTCTCCAATCTTGCTTGTTTCGCTTTTTAACCATGTGTAGAGGTGAGCATGTGCTCGAAGACGACGGCTGACAAATACCCAGTAGCATCATATATTCAAATTCAGTTTTTGCTGCCTTATGCCTAGAGGCGTCGAGTCGTCTCGGCCTTGAAAAAGGAAGCTGACCTTTTGTTATAATGTGATGAACTATTGTGTGTTTTATTGGTGCAAAATAATTGGGCTCTTCAGTTAAACTTGGAAACTTTTTTAAAATGTCATTGTATGCGCATGTTATTTGAAAATGCTTGGGGGTTGGATCGTCAGTTCTTATTGATGTTGCGTGAGCGTGCATATTAGTGAGAGGGTCAATTAACCTTTTGTTTTTAGTGTCTACTAGCAGATTAAATTTGGCTAGAAAATCAGCTCCTAAAATTGGTCTATTCACTGAGGCTAATATGAAAGAATGAATGAAATTTCGCCTTAGACCAATGTCGAGGTTCAATAATTGAACCAAATGTTGGAATTGAAGTTCCGTTGGCAGCTGATAATAAACACAAAGGATCTTGGAATTTTGATTTATTTTTATTGATATAAGGAAGAACTGATAAATCCGCACCCGTATCGACCAGAAAAGTGAAATTAGAATTTTTGTCTCTTATAAATAAGCGGCGACTTAAGGGACGCTGCATGTTTGCCGCTGCAACAGCAGGTTTATCTAGTTTGGGTTATTTGTGCGATTTTGAAATTTGCTTTTATCAAAATTGCAAGGTTGATCGCATTTCTTGGCATTTTTTCGAAAACGCCTGTGATACCAACAGATATTAGTACCTGAGTTCGGAGTTGTGCGACTGTGTGACCGTCCACTTCTACTTCTGTTATTCTGAAAAGATCTATTTTTGCTACGTCCGCGAGTGTCGAAAGAAAAAGCTTCGATCAACGACTCGATCCTAGCAAGCCGTTGTTCGAGTTCATCGTTGCTATTGGCAGTAGTTGCAGAATTAGCATTTTGCTGAATGGTGGAAACACTGCAAAAGTTTGTACTTTGAGATGCCTCGTAAATTCTATCTGCGAGTGTGGCTAATTCTTCTAAAGATTTTTGACCGACCGATAATAACGCGATGTTAATTGGTTGTGGCAATCGACGCATCCACAAATTTTTAATGATATCGTCATTAAAAGAAGTATTCGCAAGCATTCTCATGGACCGTAAAACTTCCGATGGTTTTCGGTCGCCAATGTCTGCTTTGTCGATGAGTTTTTCCAAACGTTTTATTTCGGAAACTGAATGGCGTTCAATTAGTGCTGTTTTTAAAGTAAAATATTTGTCGGTGGCTGGTGGATTAGAGAGAATATCGATTACCGAATCGCAAGTGTCTGGTTGTAGAGAACCTACTGTGAGATAGTATCTTGTATCCGAACTTGTTATTCTATGCACTGTGAATTGTGCTTCCGCTTGAATAAACCATGTGAGTGGATTGGAATTCCAAAATATTGGAAGACGGACTCTAATTGAATCTTAATTCGCTTCAGAGAGACTCGACTGTAGGTGCGTACCGAGATTTGCATTCGGTGTATTTGTTCCATTTTGAACAACTCCCAATTGAGTCTGATTATTCCCTTCATTCATCTCAGTTTTTGTTTCAGTCATTAAGTGATTGAAATTGAAATGAATGTGAAAATTTAAAACAATATTTTCGAAATTAGATCATGTAAGCAATTTTACACGGAAGAGAAAAGCAGCGCGAGATAAATCCGTTCGTGTGAACGTTTACGCGTTGAAAAGAAATTTTTGTTTTGAAGAAACCTTGATTTTTATTGATTGATCTTATATTTTACTATAAAATTATTTTTTTAATACAAAATACTATAAAAATGTCCAACTTCTAATCATATATATGCGAAGGTTCTGTCAATATACTTATATTTCGAATATACTATGATTGTGCTGATACTATTACATAAAGATTCGCTCACCTGTATAATTTTTTCATCAATAAAATATAAATTTTAATTTTCTGTTTTGTGTTGTTTCACTATCAGGATACCGGCATCTGTTGCATCAAATTTGTACTGGTTTTCAGGATGTTGTTGCTTGCTGAAAATTAATACTGGTCTTCTGGGTGGGCGCTGTTGATTTCTGGAATTTGCGCTGATGGCGTTGATGCAGCTTGTAGTGTGTTTGATTGTGAGATTTTGTGGCAATACGTTGTGGAAAAAAAACGTTTCTTGCTTCCTTTGGAGCACCCTTTTATAGGTATAGCGTATAGGTGTTAGGTGCAACCACGATTCGTGGTGATATGATGCAATGTTGAGTGGTGGCAACGACGTTCGATGGCGGTGGTATGACTTCAACGTTGGTAGCAACAAAAGCGGTGTACGCATCCAAAAACGAGAGCAGCAGGAAACTGCAGTGGTAACTGCAGCAGCGACAACGGGAGCAGCAATAACCGACGCAACAACAACAGTCAGTAGCAGGAATGTGTGTTGGCAATGGCAAGCAATGGCAGTGGCAATAATAGAGCAAGTTGCCTGTCTGTGGCGATTCCAGCGGTGCAATTTGCAGCAAAGCGTCTAGCCAAAAAGTTTTTTTTTATAGAAGGCGTCGCACAGTGCGGTATTTTGGTCGAAAACCTGGCCAAAAATATTTGGGCACATTTTTCATATCAAATAGGTACGAAATGACTAAAAAGTTATTTGGAAGGATAAATTTTCATTTTTTAGGTACAGTAAAACCCACTTAAATGCCCATCCCGATTAGCTGAAAGAAAAAAAATTATTAAAAATCAAAAAAGCACGTACAATACTGCGCTATAAATTTTTTTAAAGCTAATATTTTATTCTTTGTTTTGTTTTTTGATTCAAGTTATTTAATTAAAAAGTTTTTGAGAAATTAAGTTTTAAAGTAGAAATTTAGAAAAAAAAATTTTTTTTCGGTTTTTAATTTATTTTTTTTGTCAATATTCAATGACCTGATATATTTTTAGTCAAATACTAAAAACATCATTCCGATAAATGTCATAGTTTATAAGAAATTAGAAAAAAATTGAAAGATACTTTTTCCTAGAAAATCCCTTTTTTCCTTTTTTTTATGAGTGAAATATTCTTAATCCCGGTGTTAAAATTTCATTCCAAAATTTTATGTCCCAGTATGCAGGTAACCAAGTCTAAAATACCTGCGACCCTCTTAATCCAAAATACGAAGAATTCGAAATGTGGATTAGTTGTATATTTTATGAGGTCAATTATTGAATAAACAGATTAATCCTTTTTTGTTTTTCCTTCCCCAACTTTTGTTTTATAGCAAGTAATAAAAAATGACCAGGATTAATTTAATTTTATAGTTTTTATTTTATTATTTATTCTTCATCTTTCATCACAACCTCCATCACTTTTGCGACATCAATATTTCCCGCTGCTCTTTGACTCATCTGTGCTGCGTATGTCAGTTCATCAAAGGACACACTCTTTCGAAGTTCCTCTGTTTTTCGACGTTTTGTTCGGTCACTTGATTCCCCGAACTCTTTGCTTGGGCGACCTTTAGACCTTCCGGGAAGTATGCCAACAGGTAGTGTTACTTCTTCGCTTCTTCGCTAAGCCACTCTTCATTCTTATCCAAGAAACGCTTTTCTGTGCAGTTGCAGAGTTGCCATCTCCGTTTATACTTCGCTTTGAACGCCTTGATAATTTTTGTAAGTTCATCTATTTTCTCTGGGGGACAGTTTGTGATATCCATACATTTTTTATCCAAATCTTTAAGTTTACCGTCAAGGAGTCTATGTGAGTTTCCTCTTACCAACTCATGGAGCTGTTTCCTGGTCAGAGACAAGGTGGAATTAGAGTCATCTGGAATATATGGTCGCTTGAAAGGAGTTTTTTTCAAATGCTTTGTTTTTTCTTAGGTGAAAACTTGTGAATGGTTCTGAAATGCAGGATTGTTCTACATATCCAGAAGTTAAATAATATATATGACAAACTTTGTTGCGGGGTGTTGCCATTATTCAAAAACACTAATGTTTGGTAAAAACAACGGAAAAAGTGCAAATTTTGTAAGTACATTCTTTAACTCATCGATATGAAGAACTTAAGTTGAACATATAAAATTTTTTTTGCTTAAAATATTGTACATACCTTGATTTACGATATCCATATCAAATTTTTTCACAAAAATCACTTTTAAGATTAAAAAAAACACACAGAAAATACACTTTTTTTTTAAAATCGCAAACAAACTCGTGCTTATTCAACAAGTGCAAGTTGCAACTGATGGTGTCGCGAACGGGGGTGACGAATTTATAGATCGACTTCACTAAACAGTAGCCTAGTTATATACCTGTTATGGGACACATGCTTAATCCTGAGAGTGAAAGTTGACAAAATTGATTTATGGCCACGTTTCAGGTCAAAATACCACACTGTGCGTCGTTGCAAGTTGATGTGCTGGTGACTTGTGGCGTGTTAAATCCGTTATTTAAGTGTTAACTGTACTTTTAATGGCGTGATGCAGTCGATTATAAGTGGCGTGTTAAATCCGTTGTAAAAAGTTCTAACTGCACTTTTAATAGCGTGATGCCGTCAATTATAACGGCCCTTAATCGTATGCAGTAAAATGGTGGCGTCGCTTTTCGATGAAAAAAATTTTTTCTCGGGGTCACCAATGTCGCCGGGTTTTATCATGCGGCTATCCGAAAAGCAATACTTTTATAAGAAACAAAACGCGCTTTTAAGTTTTACTGGACTTTTAATAAATTCAATTTAAAACTATTACTAAAACTTCTAAAATACAATTTCGAGGGGAGCGACCTAATTAGCATCAGCATAATCGTTTACAAAATTTTCAACTACACTAGACTGGGTTACAAAAAAATGCATCATTATATACTGACTTGAAGTTGGTTTCATTTTTGGTCGCGTTGGGAAAAGTTATTGCGTTCGGAAAAGTTGTTGCGTTCGGAAAAGTTGTTGTGTTCGGAAACGGAGCACGTTCACACGAGCAATTTTATATTGCGCTTAGCGGACATGATTTTATTTCGAATCTTAAAATTGTAAATTTATTGTATTTTGTTAAATGCCTATCCGCTACATACCTACCTCCTTTCTAACCCTTACCTTTTTGCTTAATGCTCACCCTGTGTCTCTGGCATATTAAGGGTATACAAACCCCTTGAGTGTGCGCCGATTATAAAAAAAAAAAAAAAATCTTGGAGAATTTTACTTCGACGAACCTTGTGATCTAATTATGTAGGCAATTGCAGTCTCTCTCTCGCTTCAGAAGAAGCTCTTAATGGTTCATCAAGTAGATACAAAATATCTGTATTCATGGACCTACTCTGCTCTAAGTATGTCAGCCACGATGTTGAAAAAATTGCACGATTATAATCCAACTAAATCGATTACCACCCATTTTGACCCTTACCAGATTTCCAGATTTCAAGCAACATGGGTATAGGCACTAGTTCACCAATCAAAAAGTGTGTGTTTTTCTATACAACAAAGTCATTGTAAACATACTCTGTTGTCTGCAGTGCTCATTCCCTGTCAGTATCCGTTTAATGGATTATCAAAATCCACTTCAAATGTTTGTCCATCACATTATCTGACCTCAGTATATTTTCTGGGTGGTAAAATCAGAAACTTAATACTTAATAGCGTTAGTAGATATCAATTAACAAGTGGAAGTGATTCACAAGCGAAGTGATACATCATGAATCTTTAATGTAAGTTGTTTGATATGTTAATGGGGCTTGAATATACATAAATATACTGACAAGAATCTATGTTCTTGTTTTTTTGTTTACAAGAATTTTTATTAATTTATATACATACTATGTATATTTCCTTGTCTACTATTCAGGAAAAAAATTGTTTTCTTTGAAAGTTGTATTTTGTCGCCTTAGATAAAAGCTCGATATCCTTTCGGAATTAAAATCGATTAATAAGACCGCGTCGGACTTTCTAAATGTTGCAAATGCAAAATTAAATAAGTAAATAAGCTGCAATAAAATTATTTAAGAAATATCTTGAGGAACGAAAGCTTCTTAATGACCGGCAGTATGTTTCGCTTACGATAGTACTCTTAGCTTTTCATATTCGTTTTCAGACTCACATCCCTCCTCTTCGGATGTGGAACTGCAACGACAAAATATGATAAGCACATTAAATTACGACCTAAACAGCATTGTACAATGGGGAATGAGAAACCGTGTCGAATTTAATGCTTCGAAAACCCAATGCTGTCTTATATCGTTAAAGCGAGATATACCCCCCTTGCCACTATCTATGAGTGGCACTTGCATCAATGAAACGGAACATCTCGATATTCTCGGTATGTGCATCACGAACCACCTCTTGTGGAACACTCACATATGCGATGTTGCCAAAAATGCCGCAAGATGTTTGGGTTTTCTGAGACGGTGCAAGAAATTTTTCTCTCCTTCTGATCTGGCTACAATTTATAAAACCTATACATATACGTCCAAAACTTGAGTATAACTCCCATCTATGGGCTGGTGCTCCAGTAACTTATTTAAGTCTCTTGGACAGTATTCAAAGCAGAGCAGAGTAGAAATGATAATAATACTCAGTTATTGCAAGTACTTTTTTTTGGACAGCATTTAGGGCTTTTGTTAATGCATTATCAGTCCGGGACTGCCTCTCTGTACATCGTTTATATTTTCCAACCATTTTCACTATAAAGAAATGTAAGGGTAAGTATAAAATGGCACACTGTACCATTTTAAGCGAGTGCTTAGTAGGCCATTTTGCCCATTTACGGTTCTTTTACTTAAGTTTTAATTCCGAACACACTGAAATGGTTATAGGCCAACTAATTTCAGTAAATTAATAAGAAATACTTAATACTTACATTCATTTACTGTTTTCTCCAAAATTGAATGGTTCTTATAATTTTTTTTGCCAACAAACTTTTTACAAAATTTTATTGGTTTTCTACTTTTGTATATGGCTAAAGACAGTTTCTGTTCGATTCTGCAATTTCTAGCAAGGAGGCCCTTTTACCTTGGTGGACCATTTTAGGCCATCTTCCCCTACTATAACGCAAGTTATGCATTTTTGTTTTTAGACCAAAAATAACGGTACCTGCCATACGAATTTTTTTCGAAATTTTATAAATATTTTTTTTTCTCAAAAACTGTCCCACAGACGTTTTTAAAAAAAATTGAAAAATTTCATTTAGTTAAAGTTAGGTAAGGGTTGAAAAAAAAATATTTTACCTAAAAATAACGGTACCCTCCATACAAACAAAAAATGGTTTTCGAAAATCGTATTTTTGTCGAAAACGGTTCCGAGAATTTTGCATATTTTTTTTTTCTTTTGACTAATTCTTACGATCTATAATCAACTAAAAAAAAAATTAAATCAAGATATTACTGACTGTACCTACCATAGAACCATTTTTTTCAAATTTAGAATTCATCATTATCGACAAAACGGATTTTAATGAAATTTCTTATAGAGGAGCTTCTAAAAAGTTTGAAAAACATTGCATTTCAATACTTAAAAAAAATAATAATTTTTGAGTTTTTGAAAAAAAATCAACTTTTTTTTTTTTGGAAAATTCGATATCTGAGAAACTGCTCAATATTTTTGTTTGTTAATTCAATTTTTATTTGAACAATAAGACAAACTTTAAATTGGCCCACCAACATTTTTTCTTATGAACGTTTTAAAAATTTTGTATATAAAAGCTTATATTTTTTTAAGAAACCAGTACAGACTTTTAATTTTTGTTCTTGCATAAGCTAATATTTGCTTGAATCACATGGCATCCTGTTTTTAACTCCAACTACTAAAGGAGTTGTTTTAAAAATTATGTTTATCCTTAAGTTGTTTTAGTCTATTAAAAAATGAATTTTATGATTTTGAAGTTCTTAGTCGTTTACGTAGCAGCAAGTTCGTGCGACGCAGTCGTGCATTTTATTTACTTCTACGCAAAGGTCAGTATACTCCTGAAAACTGAAAACTTTTTTTCAGCCGCTAAGAATAGAAATCAAAACCTTCTTTCTGCATGGCAGACAAAAAGCTGATTTTTCTATTGGTCTAATTAAATCTCTCCTATTGCTAAAGATATCAGTGTTCCAAGTGATCTAAACGCTCTTTTGTGAAAAGTGCCACATAAGCCTTTAAATTAGAAGGTCATAATTTTGTATGACTTTTTCAAATATCTCAAATGTTTTAAATGACCTATACGTACAATTGAACACAAATACCCCTTTTTTTAAACTCATAACGTGGTTCAATGATCTATACATACAATTCTTTTTAAATACTGATTCATCTGCATGATATATTTTCAGTATTGGAATGAACATACAAACTAAACTGTAAGTCAAATCTTCAAACATTAAAAATGATTTCAGTAGATAAGTGATAAAAAACAAAATCTTGTTCCATATTTAAATGCCTCATAATGTGTTAAAAAAGTGCAAAGTACAAACTTGACCAAGCACGTTAAAAGAGGACCATGCCAGGGTGGAGCTCTGTATCCTTTTCTATTACTCTACATAAGTAATAAATAAAATTCTCTTTAAGTTGGAAGTGTGTCGTGAAGACGGTTGTGTATGTATATGATTTGGTATTAGATTGAACAGAAAAGTTCACTCAGTTGTTAAGCGAAGACACAAAGTTGTAACTTAACTGATGCTATTTAATACCAAACCTAAGATACGCCCCTTCACTCTACACCTGCTCAACGGCCAAATACTCTTCCCCTTCTCTAGTGTACAATATTTAGGTGTTATTTTTAACCCTAAATCAAACTGGAAATTGAATATTGTCACACAGACGCTCCGATTGCAAGAACAAAAGAAATAGCTATGCAAACTGCAAGGATGCGAATGAAAAGTCTAATTTGAGTCTGGACACTAATCATCATGCTTGGGATAAACAGTGCCCTATTTACAAGCTTCGACTAACATCTGTAAAGAACAAAATAGAATATAATGCAGCCGAATAGCAACCAAAATCTCAATTAAGTGTCATGTGCTCCAACATTGAAGGTCTAAGAAACAATTTTACTGAACTAAAATATGCAGTGCGTGCAAAAAACAAGCCAAATATTATTTTTCTAAATGAAACTCATTTAACAATTGACTGTGATACAAGTGACCTAAACATTAAAGGATATGACTTTTTTAATTGTGTTTCTCACTCAAAATATACTGGTGGGGTCTGTGCATACATTAGCAAAAATCTCAAGACATCTAATCTTTCGATGGTAAGTCAAGAAATCGCTTGGTACTTATCCTGTGAAATTTACATTAATAAAATGCCAACGTTTCTTGGTTGCGTGTATTTATCTTCAAATTGCCAACATAAAAAACAAACAATGGATTCATTTGAACAATGGTTTGAAGGTATCTCTTTAAACAAATCTTTAATGATTTGTGGCGATTTCAACGTAGACATGCTCTCACGGACAACACATAGTCAGCGTTTAAAAAATTTTTGTGACGATAATGGATTGAAGCTGTTGTTTAATTCTCCCACTAGAATAACTGAAAACACATCGACTCTTATTGATTTATGCCTATCAAACATAAGTTTGAATAAAATTATGTGCAAGGTATCTATCGAAGATAAAATTTCAGATCACGCAATTCTAGACATACAAATTTTGGGTCATAATGAGAAAGTTTCGATTAAAAACAGAAAAATTAATGTCTGGAAAAATTACAACAAAATTGATTTGTGGCACAACATTGAAAACTCTCTGTATTCGTGGAATGACATCGTAACAAGTGACGTTAACACGAAAATGATCTGGTTTCTTAACACTGTAAGTAAAGCCACCCATCAATTTAAAGAAATTGCAACTAATCAAGACTTCTTTGATACTGAATTGGAATTAATGCGCGGTGAAAAAAATCGTTTGTACAAAACAGCACAATTTTCCATGAACAATAATGATCAGTGTTGTCACTTTCATTTCAAAACCCGAGGTAGATTGAGATGAAAAACAGTGGTAGATTAAGATTTTGTGTAGTAGATTTGTAATTTCCCAAATGATAATAAATCAAAAGCACTTAAATTCATTTATAAAGACAAAGTTTTATACATTGATTTAAGTACCTAAATATATTTGTTGTGATATTTTGTTCTATATGCATACGTATTATATATCTTTAAACTTTCGATTAACAAATTAAAAATTTAAATAAAAGCGGATCAATTCTGCTTAAGGAATAAAAATATCAGATTTATTTGTCATTTCTTTAGCAAAAATAAGACTGTTTATAGTTTTGACGTCAAGTTCGTTTTTTATTTTTTATTTCATTCATTTCTGAAAAGGCTCTTTCTGCTGCGGCACTGCTATGTGGTAAAGCAGCTAAATTGAACATATATTTACTAAAATTTGAAAACATGGACTCTTCGCATACATTCGTCTCTTTGCTTAAATCAATCCATCCCCTTTAATGACATTAATTTTTTCACTTTCAAAGAGCAAAAATGGAGATCGCACTCATTATTAGGTGCGTTTTATTATTCACAAATCTATCTGGATCCGGATCTGGATTAAGTTTTAACATGTATTACAAAAACAATTTGGGATCCTGTTTTCTATCGGGATCTATTTCAAAGATCCAAAAATTAGTTATTACTCTGGCGAGTAGATGGCTTTTATGATAAGGTAGTGTAAGCTACAGTGTAAAGAAAAAAGACAAAAAATAATTGAAAATTTACAAACCCAAGGATAAAAAGAGACGGACTTATAACACTGCTGTCACTAAGATCCGTATCGTTTTATTTTCAAGGGAAGATCCAGATCCGGATCCAGATAGATTTGTGAATAATAAAACGCACCTATTGATAACTTCCTGCAGAATATCGTTAAAAGGGAACACTCTTTTTAACGGTAATAGTTTGCTGCCGACCTTTTTGAAATTCTTTTGGACTTAAGAATTAGAAGTAAAGCAGCTGGAGATGCACACTTTAAAAATCGAACTTTTATATTAGCTGATCACAAAGCTTAATGTAATACGCAAGAAAAATTTTCTTTGTTTCATGTTATGTTATTGTTTTGTTCTTACGTAAAATTATTTGTTTATTTTTCATGTTTTCTTGTGTCAGTGTTAATTGTAATAGAGTTTGCCTACTAACAACTAACACTGCACTAAATGATGAGCCGGTGGTAACGGGTGATTTTTTTGAGGTTAGGATTTTCATGCATTAGTATTTGACAGATCACGCGGGATTTCAGACATGGTGTCAAAGAGAAAGATGCTCAGTATGCTTTGACATTTCATCATGAATAGACTTACTAACGAGCAACGCTTGCAAATCATTGAATTTTATTACCAAAATCAGTGTTCGGTTCGAAATGTGTTTCGCGCTTTACGTCCGATTTATGGTCTACATAATCGACCAAGTGAGCAAACAATTAATGCGATTGTGACCAAGTTTCGCACTCAGTTTACTTTATTGGACATTAAACCAACCACACGAATGCGTACAGTGCGTACAGAAGAGAATATTGCGTCTGTTTCTGAGAGTGTTGCTGAAGACCGTGAAATGTCGATTCGTCGCCGTTCGCAGCAATTGGGTTTGTGTTATTCGACCACATGGAAGATTTTACGCAAAGATCTTGGTGTAAAACCGTATAAAATACAGCTCGTGCAAGAACTGAAGCCGAACGATCTGCCACAACGTCGAATTTTCAGTGAATGGGCCCTAGAAAAGTTGGCAGAAAATCCGCTTTTTTATCGACAAATTTTGTTCAGCGATGAGGCTCATTTCTGGTTGAATGGCTACGTAAATAAGCAAAATTGCCGCATTTGGAGTGAAGAGCAACCAGAAGCCGTTCAAGAACTGCCCATGCATCCCGAAAAATGCACTGTTTGGTGTGGTTTGTACGCTGGTGGAATCATTGGACCGTATTTTTTCAAAGATGCTGTTGGACGCAACGTTACGGTGAATGGCGATCGCTATCGTTCAATGCTAACAAACTTTTTGTTGCCAAAAATGGAAGAACTGAACTTGGTTGACATGTGGTTTCAACAAGATGGCGCTACATGCCACACAGCTCGCGATTCTATGGCCATTTTGAGGGAAAACTTCGGAGAACAATTCATCTCAAGGAATGGACCGGTAAGTTGGCCACCAAGATCATGCGATTTGACGCCTTTAGACTATTTTTTGTGGGGCTACGTCAAGTCTAAAGTCTACACAAATAAGCCAGCAACTATTCCAGCTTTGGAAGACAACATTTCCGAAGAAATTCGGGCTATTCCGGCCGAAATGCTCGAAAAAGTTACCCAAAATTGGACTTTCCGAATGGACCACCTAAGACGCAGCCGCGGTCAACATTTAAATGAAATTATCTTCAAAAAGTAAATGTCATGGACCAATCTAACGTTTCAAATAAAGAATCGATGAGATTTTGCAAATTTTATGCGTTTTTTTTTTAAAAAAAGTTCTCAAGCTCTTAAAAAATCACCCGTTATAACACAGTTCTCTGTGTTGGCAAACCATTGGTCGAAAGACGGAGCTTGCTATAAGCTTTCTTCGACCAATTCTGATAGTGTAAAAAAAAAAAAAAGATTTTCTTTAATTTTATAAATTTCAGTTTCCTGGTTATATTTTTGAATGTGTTCAATTCAATCAGTAACTGCCTGCCTGCTCTAACTCCATCTAGCCAAATATATGTACATAAATCAACCTATAAAAGAAAACTCGTGACGATCGGGAGATTTTTCTTTAATTTCCCTGCTTAAAAGTGAACAAAGTTTTAGAATTTGATCCTATCTAATTGGAGAACTCATCAGAATGAGCCAAATGACACTAAATAAAAATCTGCGACAGACTCATTAATATCTGGGGGGGTGCAACAGTCTGCGGATCAGTGTTCTCTGCAGACGAAGCCAGATTGGGCTTATCGCTTAGCTAGTTTTGAGATTAATTGTGAAGTTACAAGGAAGGCCACTATGTTTGCTTGTGTTTTTTTAATTAAATGGTTTCATGTCATACAAATAACGCTGCAATTGTGTTTTCGGGAGCTGCTGTTGTAGATTCTTACAAGAAAATATTCTATGAAAATGACTTCAACAACTCAGAGTTGTAGAAATTGTATAAAATGTTGAGGATGATTAAATACAAGAATGGGAGTTAGAAACCGAAATATTTGACAGGTGTTCGTCTTTGAATCCTTATTTGAATCGTCTATACAGTACATATTTAAAAAAAAATTGGATTAATTTGTGCGCTGCTTCAAGCATTTTGAGTTTAAGTAAAACTTGTAAAATTTGAAGTGGATGGGGAATTTTACACGCAGGCTTTTTGAAGTACGTAGATATAGAGCATTTTCTTGATGAATCTCAACTAGTACTTTTTTCGCTCTCATTTTTTTTAGTAGTCGATAATCACTCGAAAGATTCCTGGGTAAGAAATCATCCAAATAAGTCTGATTGGAAATGGAAAACAATTATCTAGACTTACGTTGATTTTTTTATTCAAAATTTCCTCATTTTTGATATAATTAACGAGCCTTCGTTTAAAATCAATTCACATCAAGATTTAGCTATACCACAAAAATTAACCGTTTTTTATCGATAATAAAAACAATAGAAATAAGCTTCTAAAGCAAAATTCCTTGGAGTGTCTGTTAGTCTGTTTATAGGCAAACAAAATTGCAACATAAAATGTCTTATAGAGTAAAATATATGTACATAAAATGAAAATGGAACCATCTTTATGAGTAAGGAAGTCTGTCCAGAAAATGTAGTAGAAGTCTCACTGCTGCATTCAGAAAAATTAAGAGAAACAAATTGTGTTGTAATAGTTATATTTTTGTTTGTAATTTTTATTTTTGGAGGGAATGTAAAAAATAGTGGTAGAATTTTGAACTACCGTGGTAGATGTGGTAGATTTTGTAAATCTTAAAAAGTTGTGGTAGATCTACCACAATTGTGGTAAAGTGACAACACTGATAATGATGCAACTGCGAATTGGCACATGTATAGAAAGTACAAGAACGAGTACAAAAACGTTATTCAAAATAAGAAGTACGAATTCAACCAGCGGAAACTGAATCGAGTGCAAGGAAACAACAAAGCTACTTGGAAAGTGTTAAATTCAATTCTGAATAAAGAAGATACCGAGATAACACGAATAAAGTTCAACAATGTAGAAATCGAGAATGACTTAGAAATCGTGAATCAGTTCAACAGTTTTTTCGTTAACAGCATTGTGGAATTGAATGAAAATATACAAAAAATTTCGTTTGAAGATGACATAGGGATCAACCAAGATCTACACTTCGAGTTTAAAGGCGTTTCGATTGCTGAAATAAAATCCTGTGTAAGAGAGCTCAAACACAACACTGACGAGTTCTTTATTAATCCAAAAGTTCTTCTTGATGCAATATTTGTAATTGGCCAACAACTTGTCACCATCATAAACCAATCATTTGAAACTGGTATCTTCCCTGATATATTAAAAAAATCAGTTGTTGTGCCAATTCAAAAGAAACCAGGATCCATTCTTATAAACGATTATCGCCCAATCAATATGCTGCCTTGTTGTGAACGTCTCATCGAATCGCTGGCTTACAATCAATTCGTAAGCTACATCGAATCAAATAATATTATAAACTGCAATCAATCTGGATTTCGCTCGCAACACTCTTGCGAAACAGCGATAAACGATGTCATGTACGAGTGGAAAGTAGCTCAAAACGCCTTTGAGACCATAGATCCAAACATATTAATACGCAAGTTATCTTATTACGGAGTTCGTGGTACATCTTTAAATTGGTTCAGCAGCTATCTGACAAATCGTAAGCAAGTTGTCAAATTAGGTGAGATAGTTTCAAATGAGTTATATAATAGACTAGGAGTTCCTCAGGGTTCCATTTTGGGCCCATTATTATTTATTTTATACATTAATGATATATCAAAATGCATGACTCATTGTAAAGTTACACAATTTGCAGATGACACTCTTATTTTATTGTTTCTGACTCTATTGAAGAAGCAACACCCAAATTAAATTTTGATCTTGACACAATCTGTAAAAAACTTTGCCAAAACAAACTGAAACTAAATGTTAATAAAACTAAAGTCATGGCAATAACAAACAAAAACATTGATAAAAATAATTTAAACATTAATATATATTAATGGAACGAAGCTAGAAATTGAATGTGATATAAAATATCTTGGCATAATTATTGACGAAAAATTAAATTTTGATAAAAACATAAACCATGTTTGTAAAAAAGTAGGACAAAAAGTTAATGTTTTAAATAGACTAAGAAACGAACTTAATATTAATCAGAAACTAACATTGTATAGATCACTTATTGAACCTCATTTTAGTTACTGTGCATCTATTTTATTCTTATCAAAATCCACTGATTTAAAAAGGCTTCAAGTCTTACAAAACAAATGTCTTAGACAAATCTTAAGAGTAAATAATTATACACAAAGTGCTGTTGTGCTCAATGATTTAAATTTAATGAATGTTGTGCAATTGATTAATTTTAGAAATTTGATATTTATTTATAATGTTATTAATGGACAAGCACAGCAATACTTAACAGAGAAAATTAAATATAAAAATGTAAATCAAATTAGACAATTAAGAAACGCTAACCATATATGTTTAACCAACTCAACTAAGGCATGTAGTCAGAATTCACTTTTTTATAAAGGCATGAAATTGTTTAATTCTCTACCTAATAATGTTAAAAATCAAGACACTGTTTCAAAGTTTCAAAAACTATTGAAAAAATTTGTTATACAAAATTTGTAATTGCTGTAATTATACATGGAAATATCTAAATAAAGTAAACTAGTACTATATTACTATTACTATAAAAGGTTAAGAAAGCCTGCCTGTGCATCAGGAAAGTATGCAAGTAACCCAAAAAAGATCCAAACCAGAACCTGAAAATAACCATTATACCAGAGACAGTCAGGCTATTAATTTGAGTATATCAATTTCGAAATAGGTCCAGTAATACCGCAAAAAGCTTGCGAGCCTCAATATTAACCTCGGTGTTACCCTTTATCATTTTCTGCTTTGAAAAATCATTGCTTTCTCCTTTCGTTGAAGCGGAACCCACGTGTTATTCATGGTTGACACTTGAATTGCGGAAACTGAACAGCTTTCAGTTTACGCTATGCGCTTCACGGATCATTTTGTATGGAATGATCACATATGTATTCGACGTCGCCAAAGCGCTTCTAAATGTTAAAATTTCTTTCGGATTTCCTGCACCGTTTCTAATCTGGCTATATAAAGCCTAAATTTTTTCAAAGGTCGAGTACAATTACCATATTTTGGTAGGTGCTCCAATAACCCACATGGGTCTCTTATAGATAGAATCCAAAAAAGAGCTCTAAAAAAATATCCAGTTGCATTCTTCCCAATTCTTCCACAATTGCAGAGTAATACTCGGGCTTCAGAAAATGCCCATCAGTTTAACCTTGAGCCTTGGATTAAATTCAGAGCTTCTTTATATTGCCACACTACACGAATGTGGAATGCTTTACCTGACTCAAGATGTCCCTCTTATTGCGATATTCAGACATTAAAACCTTTTAAATCCTCTTCAACTTTCTTAAGCCCTTGCACTGTGCTCAAACATTGTAGGCAGAGTCACAATCTTTAAAGTGCGTGCAAAACTATTTAAAAAAAATAAAACCAATTTTTTGTTGTTCTAAAACTTAAACTGTGAAAAATTAATTAATTTAATTGGAGAAAGAAAAGGTAGATAACTGAATGTCATTCATTTTTCTATGTGTTCCTCTCTGGTTTTTCCCTAATAAATAGTTGCGGTTGATTGAACTGATAACCTAGGTATATTTTATCGATTACGAACATTGAACAATATTTTTTTTTGTTTTCAAATCATATTTGAATTAACAAGTTTGATTTTAGCACATTTCCAAACCTTTTTATTCTTAAACCATTCAAAGTTTTGGTTTACACTGTACACTATCCAAAAATGAACTCTCAGTTGCTTCCACCATTCATTATTCCAATACTGCAACCTGGTTCTCTTGTATGGTTCTTGTATAGGATGCATGTGAGAATGAATTGTGTCTTGTACGAATACGAATGTTCATTTTGGAATATTTGTTTTTTTTTAATTATTGGATATTATGTTCATGGGTATTTTCGTATAGCTTTATTCAGGAAGCGTATATGTATGTTAATTTAAATAAAAAATTGAAGAAAATACAACGCAGACACACCTTGGAAACTATACTCACACTTTTTATACCTATACTTCTACAACAGTAGTTAACTTTGAACCCGTGTGGATGGAATAAATATAGGGAATTGGGAACATTCTCTTATCCAGTTGGGTTGAGGTCAAAAAGATAGGATGTAGTAGATATTGATGTGTGCAGTGTGCACCATGAACCTCCGTCAAATTCCTCAGTCGTCAGTCCGTCTGATTGCGGTCTAAGGAATGAGACGAAGGATACAGCACAGAAGTAACCGAAGTTTGTCCTAAAGCCATTTCGTCGCGATGAGAAAAGAGTCTTTTATCCTCTTCTCCGAAAATTCGTTAAAGTCGTCAAAAAAATGCCCTTCCAAATGATTGTGCTAAGAACTTCAACAGTTCCGATCACCAGATAAAGAAGGTTCCTTTTCGTTTTAAATAAAGAAGCAGACTCGACCTACCGATTCAATAATTAGCTTTATTCTGATAATGGTTCTGGATTATGTAGTACAGACCAAATTTTTACTAGCGATATATGTATTTATAGATAAGTCCTTTTAAACTTGACATTACAACTAAAGAGAAAAAGAAAAAGTGGGTCTCGAAAGTCCACGTTATCTATCTGTGTACCTTGAACTACAAGATAAGCCGCTCAAAATATTTTCTATAAGCTTGGTAGATACTTGAGTGTCTTCGGTTATTACCTAGAGAGAGTAAAAAGTTAATTTGCTTAGCTCCAAAGCTAACGGTTCCTCGTTGCAGTCATAACATAAAATCTTATTTATTTCTCAGGCAGGCACCTTATCGTGGCTTTAGTTTCAAAGATTCATCTGATCTCATTTGCGGTAACGAAAAGCGACAGTAAGTTCATTCAACTGTAGGTACGAGTACCTATCATAGAAGTGTTTCTTGGGATTCGACTTCGTCATTAATCTCTACCGATTTCGATAAAAAATTTTAATACGGGATCACATTTTCGAATACAATATATAATATTATGTACTTAAAATTGGCACAACATTTTTTTTTTAAATTGAAAAGCAATTTTGTGCATACCTACAAAATTCATTAATTAACACAATTCCTCTATGTATGTGTGTATGGCAAGTTATGTATTCGTAAGAACCATCGAACTCGATTTTTGATCAGACTTTGCATTGCGATGATAAGAAAGACGAATTCAGTGAGTCTCGATATTCTGTCTATCTGTCTGTTCGACGACAGCCTAATCAGCTCGGCCGATTTTCTTTAAGCATATTTAAAATTTTCCGCCAAAACGTGTTTTTATTTTTTTCTTAAAACTATTTCAAAGATTTAAAAGGAAATGAAGAAATTAATAGAGTACATCCTAGCTAATGGCTAAAAAAAAACTCCGAAAATGGATATTAATAATACCAGCCATATAACCATTTTTTTGTTTTCAATTTTTTTAAAAAAGTTAAAAATTTTTTTTTTGAAACTCATTATTTCCAAAACTCCACGCTTGGTTTTGTTAAATTTGATATTTACCAGTTTTTTCAATATTATCTAAAAAATTTAGGGAAACAAAAAATTATAATATCTAAAAAAGCGGTAGCTACCATTCAAATATAAAAAAAAAAACGGATTTCGAAAAATCGATTTTCTCAAAATAAATTTTGATAAAAATTCAAATTATATTTCAATAAAAAAAATTGTAATTACGCCATTACAAACTGTACCTAGCATAGAACCATTTTTTTGAATTTTATCATTATCGGCAAAAAATAATAAAATGATATTTTTTAAACAGACGCTTCAAAAAGTTTGGAAAACACAGTCGACTTTTTAACGTTTGGTGGCCAAATTTGGGACGACCAGTTCGGTAGTAAATCAGCCAACATTTGTTTGACAAAAGTTCACGGTTCGTGAAAAAGTATAGCAGAATCTGAGGCAGTCGATTCCTCGCCGTGCACAAGAAGTCGTCCTTTCGAAAATTTCGCGTCGGTACTTGTACACCCGTTCAAGATCCAACTGACTCAGGAAATCAAAGTTCATGACCATAAAGTACACCGCCGTTTGTTTTAACTTGCGACTTATAGGTGCTATAAGGCAAGTTATGCATTCGGAAAAAAAAATCGAACTCGAAATTTTGGTCAAAGTTGACATTACAATGATAAAGAAGACTAAAAAAGTGGGTCTCGCAATTCTGTCTGTATGTCTGCTGTCTGTTCGCCTACAGCGTGTTCCCCAAACACGTTTTTTTCTTTTTTTTTAAGACGATTTTTTTTCGAAATTTTATAAATATTTTTTTTTCTCAAAAACCGTCCCACAGATTTAAAAAAAAATTTCATTTAATTTAAGGTAGGTAATGGTTGAAAAAAAATTTCCAAAAAAAATTGTTATTTTTGGTACCCCCCTTGAAATCATTTTTTGGTTTTTGATTTTAATCATTTTTCTTATGTTAAGGCTCCCTAGCAGTTTCAATATTATTGTGTATTCAAATTTTCAAAAGAAAAAATTGTTTGGATTTTTAAAAATATATTTTTTTAAGGAACCACTACAACGACTTATAATTTTTGTTCTAGCATAAATTCATATTTGCATATAGGATTCTGTTTTTATCTCTTACTAAAAGAAAAAATTCATTTTTAAAATTCCTAGTCTATTGCATAGGAGCAAATTCGAGCGACCCAGTCGTGCATTTTATTTGAATGTGTTTCGGAGCGTTTGGAAAAAACCCCAAGTAAACAAGAGAGTCACCAAGTGCGATGCATATTCAAAAAGTTACCGTTTGGTGTAAATTTTGACCCGTTGGTGTCATAGGTCCGCACTTTTTCGAAATCGAGGTTGTTGAGGCGTTCACCGCTACAGAACGATGATAACTATACGACAATGTGGTTAAAGCGGGACGGCGCTACATGCCACACAACGAATGTCAATGATTGAAGATCTGCATTAAAGATTTGAGGGTAAGTTTATCACTCGCAGAGGTGACGTGAATAGGCCAAGATCATGCGATCTGACCACGCTTGACCTTTTCTTGTGAGATGTCCTGAAGTCGCAGGTATATCGAATAAACCATAATCCACCGGCGCCCTTAAACATCTATCCGCCCTTACAGAAAAAAAAAAGTTTTTAAACATTGACAAATAATTGCGGCCATATTGTTGAAATTGCATGTCATCTATTAAGTTCATTGTCGAATTTGGGACAACAACCCTTTAGTTCATAATTTGTAAATAATAGTATAATAGAATTAATATCAAATTGAAAAGTCTGAGCTGTTGTGTTGATGGCTACCCATTTAACGTCCATAATTTATAACCACGGATTGCTCTTATTGTAGATTTTCCCAACAAACTAGTAATCGAGGGACACAACCAATGCCTCTGGGAATCAAATTCCATTTCTATCCTAATTAATACTAAACAAACCGTTTACAATAAATTACGAAAATAATTGACCTTGGCACGAAAATATAAATTCCTCGGCTCAAATATTCAGCCATTAAAATTCCTTTAGTGAAATACCGCTAAATATTTTCTCCTCTTGAGATTCCATCATAAAATCCTTTCACTAATTGTTTCGTTCTTTTACTTTCCCTCAACGGAAAATTTCCCAGCACAAACCATTCGTTTTATTACCAGCTATTTGTTTATTTAATATATATCACCCTCCAGCGAGTTTAGTTAACTGCATCTTCTATGATGCCGCACCGATGACAGCGGCCACAAAATGTCATCTTTGCACCATTAGAAAATGACAAATTTAGTCCGTAACATTGCCATCCCCTCACACCACTTGAAGTCTGGATTTTGTCGAATCCTAAATTCTTAGTTTTATGAACATCAGCATAAATACAGATGAGAGGAAAAGTGAACTCTGGATTAACCGCAGTCAGCTCGTATGATGAATTGATAAACAAGGATAACGCTGTGTGGTATACCATGCTCGAATATAATGTAAAGCAAAAAAGGATATCTTTTGGCTCCTAGTCTGGCGTCTAGACGTTAGCGTTGGTGGTGAATCTCATGAATGTCACCAACTAAATTATCAATATTGTCTACTTAGTCCCGTTTAAAAATATATGCTCGTCAGTGATGAACCCAAAACTAGGGAAGATATTTTCAAAACTAGACCAAGGCCATGGCGAGATGTTGT
The DNA here is from genome assembly GCA_963931855.1 of Philhelius festivus. Taxonomy (NCBI): domain Eukaryota; kingdom Metazoa; phylum Arthropoda; class Insecta; order Diptera; family Syrphidae; genus Philhelius; species Philhelius festivus. Next base: position 233,117,345 of record OZ007555.1, on the reverse strand, counting down.
AAACAAAATTATTGAGTTATGTTTTTGAAATTCGAGAACGGTCGAACGGAGCGGTGGCGAGGGCGGAGGAAGAGGCGAGCATACATACGGACATGACGGCGAGGCGGTTTGTTTTTTCTGTCAGACAATCAGTGGATTCTGTAACTGATCCTGAAAGCCTATATGCTGACACTTTCTTCCTGAAGATTTAACGCATGATTGATTGGCAGCGAAATTGAATCCGTCCAATGGCCATGATTAAGTCAGAAATGTCATGGAATGAGACTCATTTATATGAAGGATGTAATGTTTGTGTTGTAAATTATCCACGTCTATCGGATCGAGTGTTGTTGCTGGAGTCGTTGTACGTTGTACGTTGTGCGATTGAAATACTGAAAATGAAAGGGTTCTTTGTTTGAAGAGCACTTGCTGTAGGAAGTAATGAATTTTAGAGTCGTTAGGGGTAAGTGTACGCACTTTCGACTTTGAAACATGATTCCAAGCGCAATATAGAAGATAAAATATAGGGCTTTATTAAATTACAAAGCTGCACATTTGGCTATTTATAAAAAAAAGTAAAACTATATATTTTTTTCAATTTACTTATATTATTATTGAAAAAACCAAAGCAAGTCAGATTGCGCACACTTGCCCCTATCTAGGGGTAAGTGTACGCATGATGTGGGGTAAGTGTACGCATGATTTGGGGTAAATGTGCGAATGTCCAGCGTTTAAGTTTTATTATTATTGACTCCTTTTATGTTAAAAAATAAATAGTTTTTTTCATAGAAAAACCACAAAATCAAATTTCATTTTTTTTTTATGTAAATAGACTTTATTAACACATAAATAAATAAAAATAAATTAATAAATAATAAAATAAAATGCACAACTGGATTGCACGAACTTGCTCTTATGTAAAAGTACTTTGGAATTTAAAATACGTTTTATATATATAAAACATGGATTTAATGAAATAAAAATGTTCAAATGCATGGAAATGCCGTCTTATTTACGGAAAAGTATGTATTTACGCAAATTAAGTTTAAAATCGTTTTATTAAAGTAACTTTTTACATATATAACAAATTTCTTTGAATTTTTTCTAGAACAAAGTTCGGGATGACAATTTTAAGTGCTTAGTAATATAGATTTTAGGAAATAATTTCAAAAAATAATCTTTCAAACGTTTTCAAGATATTGATTTTTCAAAAAATAAATTGGAATTTTTTTTTTCAAAAAAAAAAAAAAAATTTCGAATATATTTATATACAATATTATTTCAAACTTAAGGGGGCTCCTGTTATAATTTTTGGTTAAATTCGTTAGTCGTTAATGAGAAATTCGAAAATAAAAAAAAAGGTTCTATGACAGGTACCATTAATAACATTTTGCCCCAAATTTTTTTTTATCCAAAATATAGTCCATATCCATAATATCACAGATAATTTTTTTTATTAAAATCGTTAGAGCCGTTTTCGAGATAAATAAAATTTTGCAATACGGGTGTATGGGGGTACCATTAGTTTTGGAGATAAAAAAAAACTTTCAATTTCCCCTCTAGGGAATCACCGAAGACTCTTAAGTACCGAGTTTGAAGAAAATAGGTCCAGTGGCTTAGGCTCTAGATCAAGGCACAGACATACAGACGGAATTGTCGGATCCACTTTATTCGTCTTCGCTATCATCGTAATGTCAATTTTGATCAAAATCTCGAGTTCGATTTTTTTTCCAAATGCAGAACTTGCCCTATAGTACCTATGTATATCGCAAGTCAAAAAGGAACTTCATGTTTAAAAAAAAATCTGCAGTTCAATTACAGATCATAGCAAAAATCGCAGTAGAATACTGCTTCTTTTTCAGTCCTCGTGCCACCATATTATGTCACATTTAATACATTGGATCCATTCTTCCACTGGTACCTAGCGGCTTAGGAAAAAATTAAAAAAAATTTATATGGATATATAAGTGAATACACAATGAGTTTGTTTATAATTACATCAATTAAAAATTCTATTCTTTAACCCGTATACACACTAACTATATTTCTTTATAATATATCTACAAACCGAAACTTGTTTTCCTTTCACATTTCTTTGTCGGGGTAAGTGTACGCACGCGCACACTTGCCCCAAAAGTTTTGCGCACACTTACCCCCACTGCACTTTTTTCAATATTTTGTTTATTTTGAACAAATTAACAACAAATTCAGTAGAATTTTCACCCAAATACAATGTATATATAATATATTCAATAAATAATTAGCACTCAATGTGTTATAATAAAATAACTGAACACTAACACGTTTTTAAAATTGAGAAATATTTTAGTAAAACTAACGTTTTTTTTTGTTTGGCTTCCCCTCACAATACAAACGAATTTAAAGTGCAGCAACAGCTGACCCAGGTAAAGGACAGATATCTATTGAATTGTGCATTTACAGATACTTAATATTCATTGTCATTTTCGAGAAATTAACTGTGCGTACACTTCCCCGCTGCGCACACTTACCCCAAACGACTCTATTTATAGAAATGTGGCTTAGAGATTTTATTTTATTTTTAAATACTATACGAGTATGTTGTTAATATTTTTAAAGACTTAACTGTTCCTCTTAAAAAATTTAAATTTGATCTAAAACTAATAATTCCTTGCCCGAAACATCGCTAAAACAAGCTTTTTTTTTACATCGTATGGATAGTAACGATGAAGCACACCTATAGAACTTAAACACAAATCTCTCGGAAACCGAAAACCCCATCAAGAAATGGATGTCTAATAAGTGATGGGGTTGCCTTTGATAAGGTCAGGTAGTTGCTTGCTGTTATATTCTTTTATTAACCACCAGATGAAAAAACATAAAAAAAACTGAAACTTTTTCAGCAAGTAAAAGCTTTTTTTTTTTTTTTATAATTAGCACACACTGAAAGGTTTTTTGTATACTTACCCTTAATATGTCAGAGACATAGCGTGAGCATTAGGAAAAAAGGGAGGGGTTAGAAAGGAGGTGTCGGTGTACATTGGTTTTGAATTCTTGAACATTGCAATGACTGGGAAAGACAGAGCGTGGTAAGGAATTCCACATTCGCGTAGTACGGCTAAAAAACGAATCTCTGTACTTCACAGTACGACCGAAGTTGGGCTCGAGGGTAAATTCATGGGCATTCCTAGAAGTGCGAGTATGAGTATCACGGTTAAATTGTTTAAGGGGAGGAATGCAGCTGGCTATTTCACTAGAGCATAGTCCGTTAAAATAACGGTAAAAAAGGGTGAGGCAAGAAACATTACGACGATGTTGGAGTGACGTAAATGAGTCAATGATGTTGTTGTCACCAATCGTTTTAAAAGCTCTTCTTTGAATACTGTCCAAGAGACTTAAGTAAGTTACTGGAGCAACAGCCCATAGATGGGAGTTATACTCAAGTTTTGGACGTATATAGGTTTTATAGATTGTAGCCAGTGAGTGTTCCACAAGAGGTGGTTCGTGATGCACATACCGAGAATATCGAGATGTTCAGTTTCATTGATGCAAGTGCCTTTCATAGATAGTGGCAAGGGGGGTATATCTCGCTTTAACGATATAAGACAGCATTGGGTTTTCGAAGCATTAAATTCGACACGGTTTCTTCTTCCCCATTGCACAATGCTGTTTAGGTCGTAATTTAATGTGCTTATCATATTTTGTCGTTGCAGTTCCACATCCGAAGAGGAGGGATGTGAGTCTGAAAACGAATATGAAAAGCTAAGAGTACTATCGTCAGCGAAACAGTTAATTGGATTAGAAGTTACAGACAGGAGATCATTAATAAAAATGAGGAAGAGGGTTGGGGATAAAACGGAGCCCTGGGGCACACCAGCATTTATATTGTGGGTTTCAGACTTGAATCCGTCTAGTACAACTTGTATTGAACGGTTCGAAATAAAATTTCTAATCCAAAGAAGTAGGGATTCGTCGATGCCGAAAGCACGGATTTGCGATAAAAGAGCAAGATGTCAGACTTTATCAAATGCTTTTGAAATATCAAGTGCAATAATCTTACTTTCTCCGAAACAATGTAAAGATTTGTTCCACTTTTCGGTTAGATAAACCATCAAATCACCTGTGGACCTATTGCTACGAAAGCCATACTGCCGGTCATTAAGAAGCTTTCGTTCTTCAAGATATTTCTTAAGCTGATAATTAATCAGCGTTTCCATGACCTTAGAAAGAAGGGACGTTAGTGCGATCGGTCGATAATTTGATGGAGAAGAAGAGTCGCCTTTTTTCGGGATTGGCTGAACAAATGCTGTTTTCCAACTGCTCGGAACGAGCCCAGAAGAAAAGGATAGATGGAAAAGCTTACGCAGGGGTTTTGCTAGCGTGGAAGAACACCTCTTCAGAATAATAGCGGGGATACCATCCGGACCAGCGGATTTATGTATGTTCAGATCTTTTAGGACTCTCGCCACGGTACGAGTACGAAACAAAATTTGTCCCATAGAATCATTAACGCGCTCAAGAACTGGGGGAGTCATGACACTATCGGGCAAGGTGGAATTTGCGGCGAACTGCCTTACAACCAAGTTAGCTTTATCAATAGAGCTAACGAAAGGAGTGTCATTGACATTAAGCGTAGGAACCGAGGAAGAGGAAGAATTCCTCATATTTTTTACAAATGACCAAAAATTCTTACTGCCTTTGGGACATTGCAGTATTTTTTGCCTTGATTTTTGATCATGTAAAAATTTAGTCCGTCGAATATGGGCGTTGCAGGCCTTCCTGGCTTGTTTGAACTTTTTCCGGTTTTCCTCAGTTGGGTTGGCTCTAAAACACCGGAAGCTTACTTCTTTTTCCTTGATAACCTCTTTACAGCTCAAATCAACTATAAAACTATGGTCCAATATGCCTAGAGACGTCAATACACTTATTGTGTATTTATCAGGGTCAGAGGTAAGAAACAAGTCAAGAGTATTTTCTGCTCGGCCATTAACGTCCGATATTCGAGTAGGCTCGTTGACAAGCTGAGTAAGGTGGTTAAACTCAGCAAAATCTCAACACACATTCCTTCGGGTGTTGTCTGGCCCGAATGGAGAATAGTAATAACGATTTCAGTGTGAGGATACAGGGAAACAATTCTTTGGATGGAGTCGGACAGAGTATCAAATTCGTGAGAAGTTGAAACTCTATCCAGATTTGGACTTCGATATAGAAAACAATAGTGAATGATGTGCTTATTAATGGAAAATTTAAACCACATAAAATTGAAGAAGGAGTTGGTGCAGCGACCATATTGTGGTAAGAACTGATATGCAACATCATTCCTAATGTAAATGGCGAGACCATGGTGGGAAAAGAATAATGGCACCAAGCTATACCCATGAATAAAGAATTCAGCAGCTAGCTTATGATTGAATAATTTTTCTTTCCAAAAATGGTTCCTCCCATAGAACTACAAATTTGTGTTTGCTCTCTAGAATGCTTATATGTTTTAAATAGTATTTAAAAAAAATTGGATTTAAAAACATTTTTTTTTCTTAATTTTGTAGGTACATATATATGATAACTTTGAGGCGTTTTAAAAATATATGTAAGTTAGTTATAAATCCAATAAAATCAGCTATAAGCCACCTTTATAACAAGGTTAGTTTATTTCAGTAATAAGTCAGTAGTACATTTTTTTAATGATTTTTTTAAAAAGAATTTCAAGATCATAGCGTTTTTTGACACCTTAATTACAATTGTGTGAAAATTTATACCACCTGAACGGTCTGTAGTTCTATATAAAAGGTCAAAAGGTCAATCTTGACATATAAAAGTTTTTAAATACAGTCAAAAAACACGTGAGAAAAAATAATTATTTAATCGAGAAATAACGGTACCCAACATAAAAATGTTAAAAAATTGTTTTCGAAAATCGCTTTAATGACTACCTACCATAAAATGATTTTTTGCGAATTTTGAATTTCTCATTATCGGCAAAACAACTCATTTTGTTTTTAAATTCGATATTTCAAAAACAGGTCAATATGTTTTTTTTTTATTTAAGAAACCGCTAGAACGGCTTATAAATGTTGTTCTTGTATAATTTCATAGTTGCTTAGGAAATCACTTGGCATTTTGTTTTTATTCTGTTTTAACTATTTGGATTGATGATGGCTGATGATAGCTAGTAGACTAGCCGAAATGCATTCAAACTTTTGAATTTAATTTTTTAATTAATTATTTTTTTTAATTTCATGTTAACTAATCATTTTTAATAAAGAAATTTAAATTCGTGTATGTAATCTCAAAAATAATGGTGTTTTTCGTTTTCGATTTAAATATTTGGATTGGATTTTTTTTTTTCAAAAACCCAAAAAATATTTTTTTGAATATTTTTATATACAATATTATTTTAAACTTAAGGGGGCTCCTGCTAAAAATTTTTGGTTAAAATCGTTAGAGCCGTTGATGAGAATATCGAAAATCAAAAAATCGGTTCTGTGACAGGTACCTACCGTTAATAACATTTTGCCCCAAATTTTTTCGACCAAAATTTTTTCGTTTTTGAGATAAATAAGATTTTACATTTCGGATGTTTGGGGGTTCCATTACTTTTGAAGCTAAACAAAATTTTTAAATTTACCCTCTAGAGAATCACCGAAGACCCTAAAGTACCGAGTTTGAAGAAAATACCTCCATCAATAGTTTAGGAGGTACATACATATAGAGATATAGAGACAGACAGACGGAATTGCCGGAACCACTTTTATCATCTTTGCTATCAACATAATGTCAACTTTGATCACAATCTTGCGTTCGATTTTTTTCCAAATGCAGAACTTGCCCTATATACGAGTAGTACCTTTATCACAAGTAAAAATGGTTTTTGAAAAAAAAAAAAATATTTTTCCTTCCCTTAATTCTTACTATTTATTTACAAAAACTTTAAAAAAATTAAAATTAAATTAAGACATATACTGATTGTACCTACCATAGAACTACAGTCGACTCCCTCTAAGTCGAACTTTCACGGGATATCAAAACTAGTTCGAGTTAGTGGGAGTTTTAGAAAAATTCGAGTTAGAGAGAGTTTGTTTTTAATGATTTATTGAATTAAATAACAAATAAAATAAATAAACAATTGGAATCTCACTTAGATTCTTTCAAATAAAAAAAAAAAACTAACTATGAAACTCATAAGCATGATCCGCACGCAGCAAATATGCACATGTATTACCATTGGAATCTCACCGCCATGTTTCCTTTTCTTTTCCATTACACAGACCCACAATGATTTATTTTTAAGAGATATTCAGTGATATACTCGTATCGTAGTTTGACTGCTTTCAAATAAAGCACAAAATGTTTGGAAGTTGGAATGGAATGGAATCCAACCAACAAATGCTTTTTTTATTGCTTTGCAATTTTTTTATGAATATCTTTTTAGGAAGAGATTTTTATATGTTTGATAATATTGTTAATTGCAGGTATAGCAGCCCAGCACACTGACATGACGGTGACGGTGCAGGCGATGCAACATAGAGAATCAAATTGTTCGAGTGTGTGATTGATATTTTAATAAGAATTACAAACAATAACGAGTTTCGATTTGAGAATTTTTTTCGGCAAAAGGAAAAAAATTCGACTTAGAGGGAAAGAAAATAGAGAAAAGAGAATGTGTTCGAGTTAGAGGGAACTTCGACTTAGAGGAAGTTCGACTTAGAGGGAGTCTAATGTATTTTTATTTTTCAAATTTTGAATTTTCCAATATTGGAATAAAAGAAGTTTCTAAAATGTTTAAAAAAAAAACTAAATCAAAATTAGAAAAATAAAATGCACGACTGGGTCGCACGAACTTGCTCCTATGTAATAGACTAGGAATTTTAAAAACGGATGTTATTAAAGAAAACTGTTCATAAGGATAAAATGAATTTTTTAAATTCTTTTAGTAGTAAGAGATAAGAACAGAATGCTATGCAAATATGAATTTATTCAAGAACAAAAATTATAAGTCGTTGTAGTGGTTCCTTAAAGAAATAAGCTTTTATGTACAAAATTTTTAAAACATTTTTAAGAAAAAATTTTGGTACGCCAATTTAAAGTTTTTATTATTGTTGGAATAAAAATTAAATTTAAAAAAAAAATATTGAGCCGTTTTTGAGATATCGAATTTTCAAAAAATGAAAAATTAGATTTTTTTTTCAAAAATTCAAAAAATATTTATTTTAAAGTTTTGAAATGCAATGTGTTTTAGACTTTTCAGAAGCTTCTCTATAAAAAATTTCATTAAGAACCGTTATGTGGATAATGAAAGAAATTCAAAATTCGAAAAAATGGTTCTATGGTAGGTACAAGCTGTAATATCTTAATATAAAGTTTTTTTTTATTAAATTAAAGATCATAAAAATTAATTGAAAGAAAAAAAATTTTATCATAATTCTAGGTGCCGTTTTCGAGAAAAATACGATTTTTGAAAACCTTTTTTTTTAAATTTTTAACATTTGTATGGTGGGTACCTTTATTTTAAGGTAAAATGAAAATTTTTTTCTCACATCTTGTAGATTATATTAAGAAACTTTTATTTATCAAGTTTAAGAAAAATATAGCATGGGGTTTTCGAAATATTGACTTTTGAAAAAAAATTTTGAAGTTTTTTTTAAAAATCCAAAAAATTTTTTTTTGGAAAATTGAGTACACAATTCTATTTAAATTTTTGAAGAGCCTTCGTAAAAAAAATGATCAAAATCGGTGGTACCGTTTTTGAGAAAATCAAAAACAAAAAAAATGGTTCCATGGGGGGTACCCTCAATAACCATTTTTCGGAAAATTTTTTTCAAGCATTACCTAGCTTTAACTAAATGAAATTTTTTGATGTTTTTATTTTTTAAATCTGTCGTTTGTCAGTTTTTGAGAAAAAAAAAAAATATTTATAAAATTTCGAAAAAAATTCGTATGGCAGGTACCGTTATTTTTGGTCTTAAAAAAAAAGAAAAAAACGTGTGGGGGTAAAAAATCAAAACCCATATCTACCAAGTTTAAAGAAAATCGGCCGAGCCGTTTAGGCTGTAGTCGAACCGACAGACAGAAAGACAGACAGACAGAATTGCCAGACCCACTTTTTTAGTCTTCGCTATCATCGTAATGTCAACTTTGATCAAAATCTCGAGTTCGATTTTTTTTACGAATGCATAACTTGCCTTATAGTACCTATAAGTCGCAAGTAAAAATATTAAAATGTAATCAAATGGATTAGAATATAATTATTTTAATATTAAAATATAAAAGAAAGCATTAAATTTCAACCTTTAAAATTAAAATGTAATATTTAAAAACCTTATTTTAAACTTAGTCCTTTAAGAAATTAGAATTGAATATTGAATTGATTAGACTCTAACTCGATGTAAACTTGTATTTTAATCATTCCTAGTTTTTTTTTAATACATAGAGGTATTAAAATTTAATTTGAAGAAATTATATATAAGTTTTATATACAAAGCTATTAGTTAACGATCTTCCACAATCTTTTCAGAAATCAATTCTGCCAACAATTTTTACATTTATATACCTATCACATGATTGCAATCATTTTCCTTGCCATTCCTTATACAGTACCCAACCAATTGTTTGCAATATTCTGAGGATTCATGCATTCTTTTTTGCATTCGTTTGCACTAAAAGAAAAGGATTCAAATGAATGCAAAAGATTGCAACGAATTACAAAAATGCATGAATTCTCAGGATTGCAATCAATTGGTAACTGTGTAAGGAATGGCGAATAAAGTGATTGCAATCTATTTAATGACAAATGCAAATTTGGAGTCGCAGTCTCAAAGTGAAGTCAATTGAATGCAAATTTTTAATTGAATTCAATAAATGATTTTTAAAAATTTCTTCACAAAAAATTCTATTCTTTTATAACCCTGCTATATCTACCCTGTTATGACATAGGTATGTATGTAGGTATGGAATTTTAACAGATGAAATAAAAAAAATTCTGTTACTCTTTTTAAATTGTTATAATTTATTTGTTATAAAAATATAGGAAATGTGGGCAATCGTTTAATATTAAAATAAGAACTATGTCAAACAACACAAAAACATTAAAGAATCATACTTTCCTCAGACTCGTATCGATATGAGATAACTAAATTTTCAAAAAGACCGCACTTAATAATGCGGGCAGATAAAACGCACTATGCGCTGCTGCTCATCCTGCACCATTAGCCAAAGCCTATAGCCATGTCGCCTCGAATCGAATGCATTTCCTAACATCTCTGCGTGCCGTGCCGTATCCACTTGAGAATATACCGTTTCCATAAATTCATTAGCATTATGCGCAATTCCGAACAAAAACTAACTCATCAGCCGAGAGGCAAACTGCCACAATAACCTGAGCGCTGAGCCGCAACGCGCAATCTTTAAATCTAAAAAGGGGAAAACCAAAAAGTATCTAAACCTAAAAATATTACAAATGTTCAATGTCTTATTGTGAGCGATAACCGCATACGAAACATTACCGCATTGCGGGGGCACATGGCCTTTTAATTCCTACATATAAAGGCGAGCAGCTTCTGTGTTCTGTGTATTCCCCCTTTGATTCATCAAATCAAATTGGAAAACAAAGTGGGCAGCAAGGGCGAACGAGATCGAGCAATGGGATCATCCGCAGACTAACAAATTGTACAGACATTGGGGTTCGATTAATTGCGCGATATCTCCAGCTAATTGATCGTTATTTTTACATTTATGAGAAATGCGACCCGAAGGCAGCCAGCAGAGTGTTTCGCTGTTCTGACGAAAAAGTCAAAAATCATTTTATTGCCTATGCATTCGATGATAAATGTTCGCAAATTGCCATTTAATTCGAAAAAAAAAATTAATTTTTCGATAAATTTAATGAATTTGCAATTTTCTGTACAGAATTATTATTCCTTAAAATGATCTCATCTTCGACGAGATCTGCTGTTTTGCCGGCTTCAGCTTAAAGTACGGAATCGAAATGGAATTTATTTGATATTGGACATGTGTGACATGGCCACCTACATACTCGTACACAGTTGTAACAGTTGAATGTCGGCAGAGGCGCCCGACTTATTTTGCCAGGAAGGCGTCTTTGATATTCAGGAGACAATGGAAATTGTGATGCATGTTTGTTCTTTTCATTTGAGTTTGAATGCAATTTGGGAAGTGAAGAGAGACTGATCTTTTCTTCAAAGGATATCGGACAATAGGTTTGTCTTTTCGGCTTAACAAATACATTTGACGGCGAAATTGGTTGGAAGATTTCTTTAATGGAATCCATATGGAAGTATTTAGAGGTAGGTGGTAACTTGAACTCTAGTAGATTCGCAGGCCTTAAATTCAGTTTAGTTCTTTATAATGAACCATTAACCATATGCAAACTAAAGAGTACTCAAGCCCCGCTGTTTCATACAAATTGTGTAGACAAATTTCATAAAAAAATTAATCTTGTGCCTGAAAGGGATCCTGGAAATTTTATTTCAGGATTTCTCAACATTGTTACTTATCATTAACGCATAAATAATAGATTATCCAAACCAATCCAATTTTCTGCCAAATACAAACCTATAAGATGAAAAGCACTTAATTATGGTAAGACATACTCTTTTAACTCGTTTTACAAAAGCACCACAACCACAACTGATGGTCCAAAGCACTTCTTGATAATTTCCAAATTGGGAATCGACTGATTAACATTCTATAACATTTTTATAAAACTGCAAATCACTAACTAAAGCAGGTGTTTTTGCAAACGGGTCTTAATTGTTCAAGCTAGTTTAAATTGTTTCAAAATTTTCTATCTACTGAGCTCGTAAATAAAATAAGTTTCCTTCCCTTGGAGACCATTATGTTATTCCGACTGTCTGCCCATTGTGTGTCGACTTGGAGTGTAAAGGGATGGATTAATTAACATTTAATTCTATACATAAAATAAATAAAAAAATTGGGAGTGTAGCAGCTCGTAGAGAATCAGGACCTAGTGACTTACAACTCTCAAACATTAATCTCAGAGTGCTATCAAGAATGGAGGGGACCTGCAATTGTCTGCCGATTCTGAACGGTAGATAAATGAGCGACCTTTTTCATGACAAGAAATGCTCATGGATGATTTGTCAATTCCTTGCAAGTGTTGTACTGCACCCCGGAAAAATTTTCTTGCCGCGGCTGAGAATCGAACCTGGGAACTTCTGCATAACAGTCCATTATAATTAAATTAAATCTAGAACGATCGGCCAAGACAATAAACATTCGGGTCAACTTTCAATATCAGAGGTAACCACCAGAACTGGTTCTCCTGCCTTACCCTGTTTCTTCGTTCCGATCGGATACGGTCCCACTCAATCGAAGGCGTTCTGCTCCGTCTTGTGCGAGTATGTCTCGACCATAAAGAGGTCACCTATCCACAACTATACGGCCGATGTGGTAGACTAGCAGAACCGCAATTCTATTCTGGACCAGCCCTTGAATCTCTACGAAGCGGAATAGGGCTGCTCAGATGCACACTCTCGAAGTATTCCTAGTTAGAGTAGTAAGCTTTTGGTGGAATACATCAGACTTTCAATAAGACCCTGAATCAGTTTTAACAAAAAATTATCTAATCTGTTTATGTTGGCTCCGCTGTATAGAACCTGGTTGGAATAATAATGTTTGCACTCGACTCTGGTGTATATTTTACTCCAAGGGAATGACTATAACACTGCCTATCAACCAATGGAATTCTTTTGATTTGAGACGGGACAAAGTTGAACCAAACCGGGCACCCATAGGCAATTATCAGTATTAAATCACCTTCACTTTGCTATAAAAAAAAAAAAAACAACTGTTTTGTCAGGGCAAATACTCCTGTAGCCCTAGTAAGAGCAGCATTTCTATGTCTGTCCATATAGTTACAAATAATGATCCAACCGCAGATGCCAAGGTCACTAGCTTTCGCCAGTTCTTTATTTCTCTAATTTCAATTTCCAGTCATTAGAATATTCCTGAAAGCCTAAAGCCCAACTTACCATTATGTCAAGGGATCATAAAGTTTTCATTTGATTCCATAAGAAATCAATTCGCCCTTTTGGCTTAGATTAAAAGAACTGGTAAAAATCCCAATCAATGGTTCATTTGTTATTTAAAATGTTCGAAAAAACGACACTAACAATTTTTATCAAACTTTATTCCTTTAATGTCTTATAAAGTAAAGGGTGGGCTTTTTTTTAAATCATAGGTTATTTTGAAACTGACAACTGAAGAAGATTTGGCCGAAATGAAGCACCCACTGCGCCTGCTGTTTGTTGCAAGTTTGTACAAAAAGTTTGTGAGACTGGTATGCTAGTGGGCAACACTCGTAGTCTCCATCTTCGTACGGTGCGCACAGACGAAAATGTGGCTGCTGCAGCCGAGAGCGTGAGATTCAATTCACGAACATCACCATCGATGTCAATAGCTATACATTTCACACACTAGCCTGAGGAGAATTCTGCACAAAGATCTCGGAATTTTCGCTTTCAGACTCAGAAATTGATGGCATAATGACCATCCGCTCTGTTATCGCTTCGCAGTTTGGGCCTTAAAGCAGCTTGAATTGGGCAAAGATTTTAGGGCAAAAATTATCTTCTCTAACGAGGTCTATTTTCATTTCGTCAGCTACGTTAAAAAATGTTATTGTCCAGAATCCAATTCATCAACAAGGGCTTAGAAAATTAGAGTGACAGAGTGCGCTACTGCAAAGCCAGCCGTGGCAGCCACTTGAACGACCGACGGCGACGTTGTGTTCCATAATTAATGGGAATGTTTGCTCTTACTAATAAAGCTATAATACATGGAAAAACTTTTATTTTGTTCATTTTATTGCATTTTTAAAAAGAAACTTGTATTGGGCCAACCCTTTATTAACATTTTTTTTTTATATTTTTATAGATATAGTCAATGATAGAAAATTTTAAGTATATTAAAAAACATATTACATTCCCAAAATTCATAAAATTAAAATTTTTAATTATTATTTTATAAGCAACAAAATAAAGGCACTATTAATTTTTAACGAACCTTATCACATATTTCTTTTAATAATTTAGTTTTGTGCGAAATAAAAAAAAGAATGCAATACGATTTCCGGAATAACTCTAAATTTAAGCAAACTAAATTTAAAAAATCTAATGATTAATTTTTTATATAAAAGCGAGCTTATTAGGTTGAATGGTTAAACAATTGTTTTGTCTTCGATTTTCCCGAAAACAGTGCATGTGATTTCGATCATTTTTTGTATGCTTAAGCTCCCCAAATGTTTGGATAGTAGTGTGTATTGAAATTTTCCAAAACACTTGTTTTTTTGATTAAAAAAAAAATATTTTTTTTTAAAAGCACAAAATTTCGAAAACCCTATGCTCGATTCTTTAAAACTTGACAATTCAAATCGGACCTGACCCTACGATGATAGGGAATGCAATTTTTATCATACATTTTATTTATAAGAACCTATGATGCTTAGAAAGCAGGTTGATGATTTTTACTTGCGACTTATATGTAGGTACTAACTATAAGGCAAGTTATACATTCGTAAAAAAAATTGAACTCGAGATTTTGATCAAAGTTGACATTACGATGATAGCAAAGACGAAAAAAGTGGGTCTGGCAATTCTGTCTGTCTGTCTGTTCGATTACAGCTAAACGGCTCGGCCGATTTTCTTCAAACTTGGTAGATATGGGTTTTAATTTTTTACCCCCGGATATTTTTTGATTTGATTTTTTAAGACCAAAAATAGCGTTACCTGCCATACGATTTTTTTTCGAAATTTTATAAAATTTCGTAGAGAGAAGCTTCTAAAAGAACATTGCATTTCAAAACCTTAAGAAAAATATTTTTTTGAATTTTGAAAAAAAAATCAAGTTTTTGTTTTTTGAAAATTCAATATCTCGAAAACGACTCAATACTTTTTTTGTAAATTTAATTTTTATTCATACAATAATAAAAACTTCAAATTGGCGCACCAAAATTTTTTCTTAAAAATGTTTTAATGTTTTATATAAAACCTTATTTTTTAAGAAACCACTACAAATTTTTTGTTTGTTTAATAATTTTTGTTCTTGCATAAATCTATATATTTGTTTGAATCACATGGCATTCTATTCTTACCTTTTATTACTAAAGAAGTTTTTTTTAGTCATTTAAAAAATGAATTTTATGCTTATGAACAGTTTCTCTAATAATAACATTCGTTTTTGAAATTCTTAGTCTTTTACATAGGAGCAAGTTCGTGCGACCCAGTCGTGCATTTTATTTTTTTTTAAAATGGTGTTTTTAACATAGTTAAACAAAACAAAATGCACGACTGGATCGCTCGTACTTGCTCTTATGTAAAAGTACTTTGGAATCTAAAAAATGTTTATTAATAAATATAAAACACGGATTAATGAGACAAAAATGTTCAAGTCCATAAAATTGCCGTCTGATTTCTAGAAAAGCATAAATTTTTGCAAACAAAGTTTAAAAATGGTTTTATTATTAATTTATTATTTTTATATAAGAAACTTCTTTAAAAAATTTCAAGAAATAAATTTGTAATGTAAATTAAAAGTACTATGTAATATACATTTTTGAAAATAATTTTAAGAACTAATGTGCGATTCCATTATAGCGGGTGCAACTTTTAGACTCATTTGAAGTACATTTAATAATAAAATAACAAAATATTCAATGACATTATTACTTGAAGGGATACATTTTCACCTATTTATTTTTAATCCATTTAGAATTCTAAAATATAATAAATAATTTGGCAGAAGAATGGTTTTAAAGTGCGATCGTGGCTGCAACAGAATCGGCCCGACTTTTCTAGATCATAGTACAAAAAACACAAATTCTGTTAATTGTGAAACATTTATCATGCTATTCTTACATATATTGAACGACGTTGATTCAATTAACTAAATAAATAAAAATAAAGATAGAAAACAAAAGTAAGCAACGAAATATTAACTTTTAAATCAATCGCGGGTGCAACATCAAATTATCGCGGGTGCAACGCGTCTAACTTAAATTAGTAAACTGATTTAAAAAACTGGAAAAAAATATAAAATAAGGCACATATGTAACAAGTCAGTACCCTTCTCTATTAATTATTATTTTGTTTTTTTTCAAATACTTCAATATTTTTTCGAAAATACATATATATGTATGTTAGAAGTACTCCATCTTAAGGTTAAGGATAACCCCACATAACGATATTGTGATATTGCAGCCTACCTGATGCAAGAACGTACAAACCTGCGGAAATAACTTTTGGAAATACTGCTGCTGTAAAAACAAAACGGTATTTTAGAGCATGGATCTACTGGTAATATAGGGGGTTCAAAAGACCCTGTTGGAGATTTAGAATTTAATGCTTCGTCTTCTGACTCAATAAAAACATCGAAAACTTAACTTCACGAATGCTCATGGTCATTGTACTCTTCTCGACTTAATCGATTTCACATCTTTTATTCCCGGTACTTGTCAGCTAATATTATCCCTTTTATAGAAATCACCTGTCATCCTTCAGTTTTTTAGGCATTGCTTTGGTGGAAGCAGTTTTTTTTTTAAATACATTTTTTAACACTTCAACTACGTTAGTGGGACTCCTTGGGCGATTACGTTTCACTTGTGCGACTTTTTCAGTCTACAGGGACTGATGTAATGAGTGCCTGCCTTTTTTTGTGTTGACTGCATTTTTTCGTTTTGTCTGATTCTGGTCAGAATTTTAAAATTTGTATCTGCCTTCATTTTCCCTTTCAATAGATCTCTCCACATTAAATTTCGACGTCCTTTTTCTGCATGAAGCTCAGCATATTTGTTAATTTTTTGTCAATTTTCTGTAAAGCAGTCTCTTTTTCTTGTTTCACTTCCATTTAACCATATATTTTTATATAAAAAAGAACAAAATATTATATTACATAGTTAAAAAAAAAAGTGAACAGCAGAAATTATTATTCAAAGCATATTTTATCAATAAAATACAATAAATCACGTTATAATGTTAGTAGTAGGGTGTGTCACTTTTGTATGGCCGCAAAAAAGTACTCTTATTTTTAAATGTAATAGTGCTCAAATGTTGTATTAGGGTCAGAGGTTTAAGAACATGTAAAAAAAAAATAAGATATCGTTCGTCTTTGGCTCGCTCAAATGGGTTGAAGTTGAAAAAAAAATTTAATTTACAGTAAATTTTTTTTTTTTTTTTACGTATACTAAAAAAAAAAAATTAACAAAATACAAAAAGAATTTTTGTCTTTACAAAAAGATATACCACGATACTGTAGGTGGTTCCGTTGATTTTTAAGAATTTTTTTTTGAAAAAAAAGAAAAACGATTTTACATAAAAAAATGATTTTTCTTCCTTCTTTTATTATTTCATATCTTCTTTACCAAGTGTTCAATTTAAACAAATATAAGCTTAAAAGTTTTTCCTTGCAATTATATTTGACTTGAAAGTCTAAAAATATTTTATATAATTTTTTTATATCCACACGGTGCAATTTAAAACAACACCTTTTTCAAAAATCTCGAAAAATCAAATTTTTTTGGAGTTCATCCTATTTTTGAGGGAGCCAAAGATATTAATTAAAATGAAAATTGTAAACGCAGGATTTAATTTTGATAAGCAATGCAACTTTAAAAAGCTATTACATTTGAAAATACCATAGTTGAGCACTTTGACACACCCTAGTTAGTAGTCAATAAGTTGCACTCGTGATCTTAATATTAGGATCGCGGGTGCAACCAATTTAAATCAACGTTTTTTGTCATTCAACGTACAATATATTCCTAAAAACGACTGATTTAATTTTAGTTTTGTATTCTTCTTACTTTTAGAAAGTTTCAAAAAGCTAGCACTTTATTTCTGCCAAAAAAGTAAACTTTTATATCTTTTATATCGCGGGTGCAACAAATTTACAATGGGTATTTGCAATCAATAATGCTAAAAATATAATAACAAATTCGTACATGTTTTTTTGCAAACGATTAAATGGCATGTTGCTTCATACGTCTATTGAGTAAAGCATAACTTAAAACTGTCGGAAATAGCTATTTTGAGCGTATGTTACCTGTTGTAATAATTGCAGTTCGTACCGACTCTTCGTATGATAATGTTGCCAAGCGCAAACAAAAATGTTCTCTATAAGTTAGGTCTGAGTTTTTGTTTTTATTATTAAATATAGTATTTTTACTTTGAATATTTATCAAAAAAAGTAAAAAATATTGTAGTTCAAAAATTGGTGTCAAAAATCGTCTATAGCGGAATCGCTTTAATCGTTCACTACTTTACTTTTCAAGATATTGATTTTTCACAAATTTTTTTCAAAAATCCAGAAAATTATTTTGCGAATATTTTTCTATAAAATATATTATTTTAAATTTTATTTTGGCCAAAATCGTTAGAGCCGTTAGTAAGAAATTCGAAAATCAAAAAAGCAGTTCTATGACAGGTACCGTTAAAAACATTTTTTCCAAATTTTTTTTAGACAAAACAAAATGTTATCCAAAAATCATTGTTAGTTTAGGAGCTAAGAAACAAATTTCAATCACCGAAAACCCTTAAGTACCGATTTTGAAGAAAATAACTAGATCGAGATAAAGATATACAGGGTGATTGGCATAAGGTGTGACAAAAAGCTAGGGCGTGTAGGTTGGACTTAGACAAGAAAAAAATCGTATGGGAGGGGGGGGTCTATTTCCCCCCGTTTAGGCGGGAGGGGCAATTTAAGAAAAAAATCACTTAAAACAGAAAAAAAATTATTAAAAAATAACGGTGATACCTACAGAGTAATGCTATAGCATTTTGAAAAGCCAGAAATACATTCTTTAATTTTGTTTTTAAATAAAGTTGTTCGAGTGAACAGTTTTAGAAAAATTAATTTTCAAAATCAAAATTTTGAAAAAAAAATGAAAAAATTTTTTTTAAACAATTTTTTTTCAAAATTTTACGTAATTAAGTATTATTTTTGTATTCAATATTCAATGCTCTTATTAATTTTTGATCAAACACAAAAAATCGGATGTCAAAATGTTTTGTAGTTTTTGAGAAAATCAAAAATAACAAAAACTACTTTTGTTCTAAGAATAGCCTTTTATTTTAGTTTTTATACGTTTTTGGATTCTTAGGTGAATTTACGATTGAAAGGATTAACTTTCTTTTTAATTTTTTTTTTAATTATCGTCTTATAAACATACAATAATGTGACAAAGTACTGGATTAACCATATTTCACACATTTTTTCATTGAGAACACCTGCGTGGGAGCATTGGATTAATATTGACCTGCGAATGTTTTTTAAATAATGCAACGTTACACGTCCTAACTAGTGACAGAAAAGTGCAATTGCGAAATAAGAACAAGAATGTTCCTGAATCTTGAAATCAATTAAAATAAGAAATACATGCATATTTAGATAAAATACATAATTACTGTTTATTTAAATTTTTAACTATTTTTTAACTAAAGCTTATTACAAAAAATTATTTAAAAAACATTCGCAGGTTAATATTAATCCATGCTCTCACGCAGGTGTTCCCAATGAAAAAATGTGTTAATCCAGTACTTTGTCACTTTATTGTATGCTTATAAGACTGATAATAAAAAAATTTTACAAAAAAAGTTAATCCTTTTTTTCGTAAATGCACCTACGCCAAGCCGACCCCATCATAATAAAAAAGTGGCAGGTCAATTTTAAACCAATGCTCTCACGCAGGTGTTCTCAATGAAAAAATTTGTGAAATATGGTTAATCCAGTACTTTGTCACATTATTGTATGTTTATAAGACGATAATTAAAAAAATAGTAAAAAGAAAGTTAATCAATTCAATCGTAAATTCACATAAGAATCCAAAGACGTATAAAAACTAAAATAAAAGGCTTTTCTTAGAACAAAAGTAGTTTTTGTTATTTTTGATTTTCGCAAAAACTACAAAACATTTTGACATCCGGTTTTTTGTATTTGATCAAAAATTAATAAGAGCATTGAATATTGAATACAAAAATAATACTTAATTACGTAAGATTTTGAAAAAAAATTGTTTAAACAAAATTTTTTCATTTTTTTTTTCAAAATTTTGATTTTGAAAATTAATTTTTCAAAAATTATGCACTCGAACAACTTTATTTAAAAACAAAATTAAAGAATGTATTTCTGGCTTTTCAAAATGCTATAGCGTTACTCTGTAGGTATCACCGTTATTTTTTAATAATTTTTTTTCTGTTTTAAGTGATTTTTTTCTTAAATTGCCCCTCCCGCCTAAGCGGGGGGAAATAGACCCCCCCCTCCCATACGATTTTTTTCTTGTCTAAGTCCAACCTACACGCCCTAGCTTTTTGTCACACCTTATGCCAATCACCCTGTATATCAATACAGACATACACACAGATAGACGGAATTGCCGAAACCCACTATTTTCGTATTCTCTATCATCGTAATGTACACTTTGACCAAATCTCGAGTTTAATTTTTTTTAAATTCAGAAGTTGCCCTATAGTTACATACACATGTATATCGCAAGTAAAAATAATAACAGGCAATTTTTTTCGAATTGAATGACTTTGAAAATTTCATTTTTAAATTTCGAAAAGTTAAAGTTAAATCAGAAAATTGTCTTACCAAAACATAGGTTATGGGCTTGGCTTACTCATATCGGATCAGTTTTGAACCATCAGACTAAGATCAGAATATATTTTGCTTAAGTTTGTCATAAGGCGAACAAAACTGGTTCTTTCGACTCGACATAAACAACTTGTTTATATTCTGTATTTTGGTTAAACTTTGTACCTCTACCTTTACTATCAAATATGTGTTTTCAATATCACTATACCTTAGATTTTTGTTATATAATTCATACATATATAATAGTGTTAAGTATTTAATAAATATAAAACGACTAAAATGAAAATTTTGTATATACCTATGTATATTATTTAAGTTGCGTTTCACCCAGGTACGACAGTGGGCTGATCAGTTAGATGCCGCCGTACCCTTAAGACGGTCGATGTTTACCGACTCTTATAAAATTTACAGCTTTAATAGACTGACCACGGACATTATCATTCTAGGTGTCTGAATTTAATAAAACTCCCCTAGAAAAATAAAATTCACAGTCTATTTTAAAGCTGTAAATTTTATAAGAGTCGGTAAACATCGACCAATATTTGCGTCTTAGAAGAGTACGGCAGCATCTAACTGATGAACCCAATATTATTTAGATTTTTTTTTATTTAAAAACATCACAACATTTATTTTATTTTTGAGCTACGCGTTTCAGATTTTATTTATCTATCATCGGGCTTAACTTCATGACTTAAGGTGTTGCTGTATTGCTTTCTTGTTGATCGTGGTTTTGTTAAAGGTGCATTTGTCTCATTTTAATTGGTTGCCTGTTTTAGTAATTGATTGCAGTGTTGTGAAGTGCATTTGTTAACTTTTTTTTTAGCAAAATTAGCCTTACTTCTTGGTAGGACGATGACTGTATGGAGGTGGAAAGAGTTAAGCCTTCAATGCTACAAGACAAACTCAAATGATGAAAGCCGGAAAAAAGGACGGACAAGCCAGGTACAAAACAAAATTTATTGCAAAATCTATGACAATATCCCAAAGGTACTAAAAACTTTCTTCTGAGTCATCAGTATCAAAAAAAATCACAGTCGCAAGGATCAATAAAGGTCTTGAAAAACACAGATCCGCTGGTCCAGATTGTATAACCTCTCCAAGTTCTTAAGATGTGTTCTTTAACCCTGGAAAAACTATTGCGTAAGCTTTTCCATCTATCCTACTCTTTGGGATACCGGTCCCCAAGGCGAAAAGTGCACTTAGCAGTGGCGATTCCTGATCTTCAGTATTGGGTTAGCGCCATGGTGTGAGGAACAAATTTTAGTTTTTTTTTTAATTTTATTAATAAGGAAAACAAAACACAAGCAATACTTTATAAATTAATGGCATAAGATAAAATGTTTAAAAATGTATCGATGCATTAATTCGGTTCGTCGTTCAAAGGTAGCAAAACTTTCGATGACTTGATTATAAATTTCGTCACTTGCTTTTAATTCTTTTTAAATAACCTTTTCGATAGACATAAGAGCCGAATAGCTCAATTTCTTGTGACCATGAGTACTTCGAAAGGACGTTT
This sequence comes from Philhelius festivus, assembly GCA_963931855.1. Taxonomy (NCBI): domain Eukaryota; kingdom Metazoa; phylum Arthropoda; class Insecta; order Diptera; family Syrphidae; genus Philhelius; species Philhelius festivus. The sequence continues at coordinate 233,095,252 of OZ007555.1, read as the reverse complement.
TTATCCTCTCCAATGCATAAAAGAAGAATTCCTTACACGCCGTTCAAGCTGGACTCGTATAAGCTTGTACTCCTGCTAAAAACTGTCGGCGACGTTTGCCTCCATCCAGAGTAAGATATTAAATGGAGTTATCGCTTTTAAAGTCTCAGCTGATGTTGTACCTTTTGGCTATATAGCATCTGCGTTTTCATGAAAAAACGTTCAATTCATTCTTTGATTGAGTAAATTCAAATATATTTGGTCAGCTTGTAATTAGATTTTTATTTACTTCTTCAGGAAAATTTGTTTTTTGGCGTTATTAAATAAATTTGTTCTCGTTCAGTTAATCGAAATATTTCAGTTATTCGATTGATGCCAAACTCTTTAATATCTTCAAGCTTAATTTGTTTCATTTATATCAAATTGATCATTTTGAAGTTTTCGTTTTTCAGAATGTGTTAAAGCATCACAAAATCACGTTTTAATTAATATCTCAGAACGACATAAAACAATTTATTGCTTTTATAACAATATTTTCTATCAACTTGCGTAAAATTCAATTTGTTTAAATTGTAGGAAATCACGAGGACTTAAAAAATAAAAAATAAAAAGTGCATCGTTAAATGAGCTTTTTTCTTAATAATCATGAAAAAATTATTTTCAAACAACAACAAATTATTTTAACTTACTACAACTTCTTTTTTATTTGTTTAAACAATTTTTGTGTTCTATATAACATAATAGTAAATGTTATTATGAATAAATATATCTATGTTTTATTTTTTTCTGTACTTAGGTACGAGATACTGGGTGCCGAGATATTCGCGAAAGATAAAAAAAATGACACAAAACACATTTTACCAATAACTTTTGTAAACAAAAGTTGTCAGGTGGTGCAAATTTAGTTTCAAGCCTTTCTCATAATGTCCCTATCGATCCATTAAAAAAAATAGACCATGCATCTGCGCCCAAGGTCAGGCCCTTTTTCATGACGCTTTGTTTTGACTTATACATTCTCAACTTTTATCTGAATTCCATTCAAATGACCACTCATAAAGGAAGCCTCATCGTTGGCCTGGGCCATAACTTTATATTTTATGTTATATTTTTCCAATTGACCTGTAACTTATTGAAGCGAATCTTCTGCTGTTCGCCCAGAACTTACATCATGGATTTTCTAATTAAAGTAATACCGAAACACAACGAACAATTGGGATTTAATTTGAATGTCAGAAGACTCATCAAGAATAATAGCAACAAAATAAAGCTATTTAATTTTTGCAGAGGTATGACATGTTTAAAAGCACAGAAACTGCTTTGATCAAATCATTTTGCCATTGAGGTACCTTTAAAACCTCTTGCCGTTTCGTATTGTTTAAATACATTTAAAAACTTAATAGTTTTCTCGGTTTAAAAACGAAACAGATTAATTTTGGCCTCTTAAAATTAAAAAATTAAAATTTTAAAAAATCAATATAAGGACCACCCTTAGATACCTTGATACAAAAAAATTTAAAAAAAAGACAAGATCACACCATCGTCCTTCAGAGTATCAAAAATATCTATGTATATTTATTCATATTTAAAATCCAGTCAAATACAAAATATATATGTATATGTACTTAATTAATTTCACACTGATCTTAGATCTTAGGATTTATGTATATTTATTACTAAACTTTTTAGATTTAGTATCTAAATTAATATCGCCAGATATTAAAGGCCAATCAAATAACAATACAAATAATCAGACCCTTTCCTTCCTTGTTTTTTCTACTGCATACAAGCAAGAGAACGCACACAAAATTTACCTGCTATGCTACTGCTACTGTACGACTATACCTACTCCTCTTTATTCAACCTGATGTCTCTCTTGTTTGATCGCACTTTTTTGCGCTAACGCTTTCATATTATTTAGCTGGGCTTTGCTTAGCAAATGTTGTAGCCAAACGATGTTGTATTGTATAAATTGTATTGAATTTGTTAGCGCAAATTTTCACGCTATCTTCAAGGAATATATTTTTGCATGAGAGTTTTGTGTTGCGTTTGTAATAGTAAATATGACTTTAGAATAGGAATGAGGGTAGGTTAAGTAGTTTTTGTGTATTTATGTCAATGGTGTTATATTGTAGGAAATTTGGTATCGCAAATTTTAACGCTAAGGTATACTTTTAGTATGGTAGTTTTGTGTTGTGTTTAGGAAAGCATGATTTGAAAGTTAAGTTTTCAATATAAAATGTACATCATAGTTGTATTTATTAATTTAAATTCTTGGTTTAGCGGCGATAAACCTGCTAACTGAGAGGAATCGCCACTGGCACTTAGGACCCCAATTCCCAAGGTCATGGAAACTCTGATCAACAATAAGCTTAAGAAACATCTTGAAGAAGGAAAGCTCTTTAATGACCGATAGTACGGCTTTCGTAGCAATAGCGGTGACTTGATGGCTTGAGTCCCCTGCTTTTTATTACAGTTCTTGATTACCTGCTTGAAGGCAAAGTGACGGATCCAAAAGTGCATCAGTTATTCTTTGCTGACGATGGAGCCATCATAAGTGAAGACCCGATATCCCTACAACGAGCACTTGACGTATGGGTGGATGTTCTAGAAGGAAGTGGGTACCGCATAAGCGCGAAAAAGACAGAATACCTATGCTGCCCATTTTCTGATCCACACAGGCCTATTCCAGACATTTATTTGAATGGAGTAGTGCTTCCCAAGTGTGAAAAGTTTAAATATCTGGGGTCTATGATAAATAACGAAGCTACTTGTGATGACGATATCAATCATCGCGTAAGCGTAGGGTGGATGAAGTGGCGGGAAAATTCTGCTATCTTCTGTGACCGAAAAATGCCCCCTAAGCTGAAAGGAAAGCTCTACACTTCAGTTGTGCGTCCAGCACTCACATACGGTTCACAATGTTGGACAATGTACAAAAAGTATGAGAGTAAGCTAACGGCAGCTGAGATGAAGATGCTTCGTATGACAGCAGGAGTTACAAAGCTTGATCGAATTAGAAGTACGAAGATCCGAGGAAGCCTTCATGTTAAGAATACCATTTCCCAAAAAATTGAACACGACCGACTCAGTTGGTATTGCCATGTTCAAAGGAGAGATCCTGAGAACCCCGTCAAAAAGGCAATATCATACAACGTTCCAATTCGGAATAAAAAGAAAGGTAGGCCTAAACACTCCTGGTACAAACAAATGCAAAAACACCAGCATTCAGTTGGCCTCAGAAATGGAACAATACAAAACCGGGAGCCTTGCCGCCGATTTCTGAGGTCAACCCGGCGAACCCCACAGGCGGATCACTAGTGTGAAGCAGATACGTGGGAGAGTTATGATCCCCTCGACATCGAGATCATAACAGCGCCGAAGAAAAGGAAGAAGAAGAAGAAGAAGAAGCGGTGACTTGATGGCATATTTTACCGAAAAGTGGAACCATTTTGTTCATTCTTGTCGTTTTCGTGAAACAATGGTTATTTCACTTGATATTTCTAAAGCATTTAATAGAGTTTGGCACAATGCTCTTTTATCGAAAATGCGTGCATTTGGTATCGAAGAGTCTCTTCTTTGTTGGGTTATAAATTACCTTTGGACCGCTCAATACAAGTTGTATTGGAAGGTTTCAAGTCTGATATTCATAAAATAAATACTAGCGTGCCCCAAGGATCCGTTTTGTTCAATTGAATTGAATTGAATCCGTTTTGTCTCCGACACTCTTCTCTATCTTCATAAATGATTTATTGTCCGAAACTTCAAAATGCGACGAAAGCTCCCACATACATATTCGTTTTCAGATCCAGACTCACAACTCTTTTTTTGGGCTGTGAAACGGAAACGGTATCGTATGCTTAGCTCAAAAAATTCCGATCTAGGCAGCATTTAACAATGGGGTAACAACCGCATCGAAATTAATACTTCGAAAACTCAAAGTTGTCTTCTGTAAAGCTTCTCATATAGTCAGTGTGTTACTGACCATCTGTTACGGAATGATCATAAATATTTGACTTAGCTAAAACCCAGCGAAATACTAAGGTTTTCTTTAAAGATGCAAGAAATTTCCCCTATTGATCTGGCTACAATATATAAGGCACACATCCGCCAAAATTGATCATAATTCTGATACCTGGGTTGAAGCCCACATTACTCATTTAAACTTGTTGCATATATGTAATTCAGAATAGAACCCTAAAACTTATAGCAAATATAAAAAAATTACGGACACTTTTGTTCTTCTTGAATAATGTCTGAGCTTTTCCTTCCTGTCAAATATACATACCTATAAAGGTACTTTCTTTAGCCTTACTTTGCACTTTTCGGTTTTCTTCCATCATTGTGTCGTCTAGACTTCCGAGACCAATGTGCATTGAATTTTCCAATTAAACCCCCACCACTTTATCTAATCGCTTACAATGTTTGTTTTCCATCGTAACCGTATAATCTAACAAAAACTAGTAAAATAATTCTATCGATAGGATTGATAGCTATGTAAAGTGGTACCCTACCTGCTTTATTGAAAACCCATCGTTTTTCTCAAATATACCTATCATTAATATTACCTGTGTCGTTTTCTAAATTGGCTTCCAAAGAATGGCTACACTCTTGAAGTCGACAGGAGCTATCGAAACCTACTTGTCTACCTCAGCTCCTTAACTCTCTAAAACACTTCACTCCTCTCAATTGTATATTGGCTACTTGAAGTGATAATTCCACACAAATCGCAGTAAAGAGCTCCCAAGCACTACAGACAAGTGGCAGCTTTGCTGAATTGGCTTCTAAGTACCATAAACCCATCAATTGACAATTACACCAATTTTGTGCAAAAATCGATAAAATCATTCCACAAATAAAAATTCGAAAATTGCATATCCAATATAAATATTTGTTCAAAAATACACCAAACGTTCCCTTCACAAAGAAATGTATTTTTAAATTCACCCACCATCAGAATTAGAGAATCAGACATGGACGTGGAACATTTTGGATTTGAAGACGGAATCCTATTGGCTCAATATGCTGCCATTTTTAAAAGGCGGTTCAGCCTCAGAGTCGGTATTTCATTTCCCAGTGGTTCTAAAGATAAGGGATGATGGTGGCTTGGTTGGATGAATGAACGAACAAATTGGTGAGGGAGTGAGTACTTGTGTAGTGTAGAGTAATTTGTTTCATTCCAATAGAATGTCTGCCGTTGATTTTTTTCTCCAACATCCAAATCAATTTTCCGCTTCAGTGCGGCGGTCAGTTTAGAATCCACACTTGTAAATCGAAGACGTAAACGGTGTTCGAAAATTCATTAATTAATTTGCTTAATTAGATTGAATATCTGAAGACAAAACACCCGTCGCGATTCAAAGGAATTTTGTCTATTGAGTAATGTTTGTAGTGAACTAAGACTAAAGATAGAAACAATGCTACAGCAACAACACCAACAACCGCCTCAACAAGGATATTACGAATATAACCATCCGAGTCCTGGGAGCTTAGCTAATTCTGACTCTTGCAATACGACGCCGTTTTCGGTGAAGGATATTTTGAATTTGGTCAATCAGAATGAACCTTATACTGGTTGCCATATGGACAGGTGAGTGAAAGACTTGTTTGGTACCTAGGTACTTAGAAAAATATTTTAAAAATTGTGATCCAATATACTACTTTGTAAGTGGTGGAATTTTTGTGGACTTCAAATATTGAGCAAAATCAATCCAACTATTTTCAAGACGTTCTATTTCTAATGATAGATTGAGAATTTGTTTCGAATTGTTATTTTTGAATTCGGCGACTATTGGAAGTGATACGCAAAGTGACAATGAACAGCACTTGAACTCTCAGTGCTCACTTGGTAACAAAGGCTCGTTTCATTCATGATGGGTTAGGGTTCGCGTTAGTGATGTCCTAAATTAATTCATATAATATTATTTTAAATAACTTTAAATAATAAAAACGTCTGTGATATATTTAGGAGCATCACATATTAACATTTGATTGAATCGGTATACTGAAAGATAGGTTGTTCAATTATACAGTTTTGGTTGTTCGATACAATCATAATCAAAGTTCCAACTTACCCGACATGAAAATAAAGTCGAAAGGGTAATTTCCATAAAGAGGGGTTTGACTCCCAGCCCCCGTTAAAAAACCGAATTTATTGAACTTAAAATGTTGTTATATTTTGTACGAAATGCTTACCTGTTGTTGGTTAAAAGCTCTTATTGAAGTCTTTAATCACCAAACCAACCCTTAAAACAAAAGTTTACTACTTAAAAAAAAAAAACTACAATATTGAATTTCGTGTTGTGAACACCCGATTTAATGCCACAGGTTCACTGTACTAAGTCCGTAAGAGGTTTGGCTCTAACTTAGTTGTAAATAAACAAACTTCATTGAAGGGAACGAAAAGCTGAATATGGGTACGGTACATCAGTCTTGAAGTCTTTTAACAAAATCTAGAGAATATCTTGATTTTTTGTTTTCAAAAATTCAAAAAATATTTTTTTTTTAAAGTATGCAATAGTTTTTCAAATTTTTAGTACATCTTATGCAAATTTTTTATTGAAATCTGTACATGTATTGATTAAGTAGATACATCTTACGTGAAACCTTCGAGTACCAATTTTGAAGCAAATGAGGTTTAGGCAGTATAGGTTGAAGAACATACGGAAAGACGGATGGAATTGCGGTTTCCACTTTTTTTAGGTTCTCTATCTTACCAACTATTAACTTTTAACCATAAATTATCACTTAATATTTCTAATGTATCAGATACCGTTTTTAAAAGGACTTTTTATAACGTATCTATAGATTTAATAATAATATTGATAAAATTAATCGCCGTATCATATTTATGCTGAATGTAAAAAAAGCTGTTTTTCTATTCCTTCTCAAAAAATGTGTCATAGTTCAACATCATAAAGTAGCCGGAGTCCCACGAGTATAAAGGTTAAACAAAATCACACCTTTGTCCTCACGCGTATTGCCTAAAAATACGAGTCCTGGACTGCAATATTCTTTTCGCTTTTTACTTGCGATATAGGTACTATAGGGCAAGTTCTGCATTTGGAAAGAAAATCAAACTCGAGATTTTGATCAAAGTCAAAGTGGGTCCGACAATTTCGTCTGTATGTCTGTAAGTCTGTATGTCTGTACCTCTCCCTCCAGCCTAAACCTAAATCCCGGTAGTTAAGAGTCTTCGGTGATTCCCTAGCGGAGAAATTGAATTTTTTTATTTTAGCTCCAAAACTAACGGTTTTGATAAAAAAAAATTAAGTGTGATATTATGGACATGGACTACATTTTTTTAAACAAAAATTTTGGGGCAAAATGTTATTAAAAATACCTGTCATTAGAACCGTTTTTTGATTTTCGAATTTCTTATCAACGGCTCTAATGATTTTAACCAAAAATTTTCACCAGGAGCTAATTTAAGTTTAAAATAATATTGTACATATATACAAATATTCGAAAAAATATTTTTTTTTGTTTTAAAAAAAAAAAAAATCCACCTTATTTTTTGAAAAATCAATATCTTGAAAACGTGTGAACGATTTTTTTTTTAAATTATTTCCTAGAATTTATATTACTTCTTCTTCTTCCTTGTTTCGGCGCTGTTATGATCTCGATGTCGAGGGGATCATAACTCTCCCACGTATCTGCTTCACACTAGTGATCCGCCTGTGGGGTTCGCCGGGTTGACCTCAGAAATCGGCGGCAAGCCTCCCGGTTTTGTATTGTTCCATTTCTGAGGCCAACTGAATGCTGGTGTTTTTGCATTTGTTTGTACCAGGAGTGTTTAGGCCTACCTTTCTTTTTATTCCGAATTGGAACGTTGTATGATATTGCCTTTTTGACGGGGTTCTCAGGATCTCTCCTTTGAACATGGCAATACCAACTGAGTCGGTCGTGTTCAATTTTTTGGGAAATGGTATTCTTAACATGAAGGCTTCCTCGGATCTTCGTACTTCTAATTCGATCAAGCTTTGTAACTCCTGCTGTCATACGAAGCATCTTCATCTCAGCTGCCGTTAGCTTACTCTCATACTTTTTGTACATTGTCCAACATTGTGAACCGTATGTGAGTGCTGGACGCACAACTGAAGTGTAGAGCTTTTCTTTCAGCTTAGGGGGCATTTTTCGGTCACAGAAGATAGCAGAATTTTCCCGCCACTTCATCCACCCTACGCTTACGCGATGATTGATGTCGTCATCACAAGTAGCTTCGTTATTTATCATAGACCCAGATATTTAAACTTTTCACACTTGGGAAGCACTACTCCATTCAAATAAATGTCTGGAATAGGCCTGTGTGGTTCAGAAAATGGGCAGCATAGGTATTCTGTCTTTTTCGCGCTTATGCGGTACCCACTTCCTTCTAGAACATCCACCCATACGTCAAGTGCTCGTTGTAGGGATATCGGGTCTTCACTTATGATGGCTCCATCGTCAGCAAAGAATAACTGATGCACTTTTGGATCCGTCACTTTGCCTTCAAGCAGGTAATCAAGAACTGTAATAAAGAGCAGGGGACTCAAGACACTTCCCTGGTGTACACCTACTGTGATTTCGAATTCTTCGGTGACTCCAGCTGCGCATCTTACTTTAGTAACTGCTCCATCATACATGTCCATAATTATCCGCACATAGGTTTCTGGAACTCCTCGTTGCCTGAGGGCCACCCATATTAGATCTCGTGGTTGCCGATCGAATGCTTTTTCAAAATCAACCAATACGACATGCAAATCCTCCAAAGAATTCCGATGTTTTTCCATAATTATTCTTATACTCTGGATTGCATCCGTGGTTGACTTACCCCCGACAAACCCGCACTGGTCATCAGATAGCCTAATTATTTTTCGCAGTCGGCTACCCAAGACTCGCTCAACGATCTTCATGGTGTGTGACATCAGCTTAATCGAACGGTAATTATCACAGCTTCGAGTATCACCCTTTCCTTTATAAATTGGAAGAAGGTAACTTTCCCTCCATTGATTAGGCATGCGATCACCTCGTATAAGTTTGGAGACAAGAATCATGAGCCATCTAAGACCGATGTCTCCCATCTTTTTCCAAAACTCTGAGGGTACTTCGTCTGGGCCAACAGCTTTTCCCTTTTTGGAGTATTTTACCGCCTCACTAACTTCTTCGACTGTGACGTCGGATACTTCGCTTAAGTTAGGTGAAGCTATTGGAAAGTATAGCCTTGGAAATTGTTCGTTTAGAAGTCCGTCACAATACTGTCGCCACCTGTGAAGAATTTCGTTGTCTTCCACAAGTAGGTGGCCTTGAGCATTGTTAATGAACTTTGGCGAACAAATCTCCTGGGCATTTCTTCTTCTTTGAGCGGCTATTTTGAAGATAGTTGCGCCCTTATTCGTGTTTTGCCGTAGCTCTTGAATAGCACCAGCTGTCGGGGTAGAAATTTCATCCAGCTCCCGATACAGGTTTTCTGTATTCTTTGCTTGAATTTGGGCGCACTTCTTCTTCGCTTCTTTCTTGCAGTTTCTATATTCCACTTCGAGGCGTGACTTTAAAACAAAAATACTTGAACAAAATCTTCAGCTTATCAATATGGAACGGTGGGACCCACCTTTTTTAATGACAAACATAAGCTTTAAATTTCGTACGGCCGTTTGAAGGAAACATTTCATATAAGCTATTGATAAAGGATTCTTTTCTCAGAATATATCCAGTATGTAAAAACACTTAGGTACTTCCTAAAATTAATCGCCTTATCATTTTTAAACTAAAAATAAAATCGCAACTCTTAGGCGGCTGATAACACTATTTGGGAATTTGGTGCGCAAAAGGTCGATTGTGGCATGGCGCGCCATTCTGCATGAACCAGAGGTCGTCAAAATTCATGTCTTCAATTTCAGTTAGAAAAAGTCGGTTAATATGGCTCTGTAACGCCCACCGTTGACCGAAACGTTGTTCCCAGTCTAATTTTTGAAGAAAAATAGTCCTATGATGACACCACTAAACAATCCGCACCAAGCTGTCTATCTCTGTGAATGCATTGACTTCTGGACAATAACGTGCTGGTTTATTGAGTCAAATGCGGCAATTTAGTTTGTTAACGTAGCCGCAGAGATGAAAATGAGCTTGGTCGGAAAAGATGATTTTTCGCCCCAAATCGTTTTCCAATTCAAGCTGCTCTAGACCCCAAACTGCGAAGCGATAACGAAGCGGATTTCGAGCGAGAATAAGCAGCCAGTGTCAGTATAACCTATGGTTTAAAAAGAAATCACTTGTTGGCCCACCCGTTATATGGGTTTGAATATCCTAATACAGTTTACATTGTTTCATGATAGCTGCTTAATCTTTATAAATACATACACATATTCATTGTTTCTTGTATAGTATTCGTAAAAAATCGATTATCAGATTGTTGTATGTTGTGTATGTGTTAGTTTCAGTCTTCCTTCATCCACGAAATTTCGGATTGAACTTTTAGTCCGTTTCATACTGCACACTTCGTTTCCCCTGCCCAAAAAACCGGTTTTAGTCCGGATGAAATAGTCTCGTGTGTGCAGGCCCATAATACCTATCTAGTATAGGAATATGGAGTTTAAAAAAATGTCTTTAAAAATATGTATTCACAAAACTATTCAAAACTTTAAGTTATAGCAAAATAAATTTCATCAAAATCGGTTATACAGTTTTTGAGAAAATAGTTCTATTTTAGGTATGTATCACTATTAACTATTTAAAAGTAGAGAGTATGAGAAGATACAAAACAAGTAGTAAAAAAGAGAATATTTTATTATTAAATTTAGCAGAGAGAAATGTAGCAAGTACTGTCCCTGTACTTAAGATGTCGCCACAATCTTTCGCTTTCTTGATAGTTTAGTTAGTTTAGTTTTATATATACAAAGATATTATTTAAAATATTTTGTGGAACAGTTTTTGAGAAAATAAGTATGTTCTGAAATTTTGAAAAAAAATATATGGCAGGTCAATTTTAAAGTGCTTTCTACTTAGTTTCAATTGTTTATGACCACAAACAACACCATTTGTTAGCTGACTGAGCTTCGAAGCGCTTGGAAGCAAACCATAATTTTTGCCGACAATTCTTCTTTAGGGACGGGGCCCATTTTTCAATGAATGGCTGGTATATAGGACGACACCACATACCATGAGGTTCACGAGGTAACAATGCATCATCAAAAATGTATCGTTTATTGTTGATTTTGGGCGTCAATGCCAAGCGCTACAGAATGAAGTACGTGTAACTACGAAAGAATTTGATAATCGCTGTTCATTTCAACAAAAAAAGAACTGTTAATAATGTGCGTTTGTATTTGTTTATATAACATAAGCAAACGTGTTTATTGGTGTTATTTGGTAAAGCAGAAGTAATCTCGAAAGGGAGATCAGACCAAAAACAAAAATGTTAAAAAAAGAGCCAAGTTCTTCTATACAAAAACCTTTGTGTAACAAGTCAGCCGTGAAAAGTACTGAGATCTAAAAGTACGCCAAGTTCTTACTTCATGAAGGTTTAATACCGAATATTTAAAGAAGAATAATATTGAAACAGCTACAATGTAATAGAGAAATTTTATTATTTAGTGATTACTGACTAAAATTTGATGGCTTCACTGGTCAAGTTTTTAAAATCTTTCGAATTGGGCATACAAAAAAAACTTGCCAAGTAAGCCCATCAAATTGCATGACAAGACCTACCGTTGTGCAAAATTACAAGATTCTACGATGTCGGGAAGTGCTCCAAAATTTTGATGATCTGTCAGTCAGTCAGTCAGTCAGTTACGGTTTTTGTGATTTTTGAGGCCTTATATCTCAGGAACCGCTTATGCTAGAAATTGAAATTTGATGAGGCGCCTGTGCCTGACTAGCTTAGCAAATATTCAGAATTTTAAGTTTCTGAGTTCATTGGTACTGAAGATAGGGAGGGGTCAAGAATCGCCTGAGTTTGTTCCTGTAAGAAGGGTGTAGTGCCAGAAATTGGCTGGGCACTACCGTGCCCTTTGATATGGCACCTCGGAACGTCGGGATATATGGCACCGATGCCATTTCACCCGCTCCTACTTTTGTACCTACTTTTATTGCACAACAATAAATTATTATTTCGTTTTTGTTTTTTTTTTAATTCCCTTCACTATCTTTGAATACTGTTTGAAGGGCTACACATTGATAAAAAACCCACCATTAAGACTACACCAGCACTGCAAATTATCATTCAAGTAATGTTTTATTGAAATTTAACTTCTCTTCAACAATTCAACTACACAGCAAGATGTTCCCGAGACGTAATTGAAATAACTTCAGGAAAAATGATGAACTTGTTCTCTTTGATACCCTTTACCTCAAGGGGTATCAAGCCACATACAAGGTCTCGAGTTTTGAAATCAGTGGAAAACCTAGAATTTTTAAAACAAAAATCTTTAAAGAAATTAAAAGTTGAAAACATACCAAAACATCGAAAAGAGAATTTCAAGGCTGTTCTCATTTATTTATAAAATGGTGTTTGTAAGTTTGTATTGTAAGAGCTAAGAATTCATTTGAAAAGTGAAACTGTCCATCGTTTTTTTTGTCTACAGGGTCAAGCCCTCGTTGCTCCTAATTTGATTTTTGGGGTCTTAGTTAAAATTAGCTATTCTGTTTATTAGACAGACAGAAGAATTTAAAGAGAACAAAGTTCTTAACAATTTCAGCTTATTACGAGTACTTAGGGCCGGCCGCGGACGAATTACACTCCACCAATTTGTATTTTCAGTAAAGGGAAGGTAGGATATTTTATTTCATTTTGACTATTATGGACTTCAACAAGCTTTTTGCATCTAAAAACTCTTACAGGTTTGCCGAAGTGACCATTAAAAATTGCCTCAAATCTGTGACAAATGTGAGAAGAGTTACTTACTGTTGATTGAGATTTGATAGCAAAAACATGTTCAGTGAAATACATTGAATATTTCTTTTTCAATAACTTCAAAGAGGTGAGGTAACTTGCACATTTTTTAACGACTTGTGTCTTATTTTAAAAAAAGGTCGGCAACTATTTCCTGGTTTTTCCTTGAATCTGTGTCTTTGGAAGAATTTGGAGCTATTTTTGATGTTAATATAATATCAACACAGCATACAAGTAATGTCTCCTCAAATCCTAAAAGTACTGCAAAAAAAAAAAAATAGTTTTAAGCAATACAAAATCAAAACTTATTGAAGTGTTCGGGCAAAAAGATATTCCTTCTAAAAGAAAATAGCCAACAATTAGGTATAAAACTGAATTTTAACGGTACTTTCATACATGAAAAGAAAATCGAAACTGGTAACATCTTTTTCCCTTACGTTAAATTAGTTGTTCTGAAAAGCTTTAAAAAAGCATAAATTATAAAATCTCCTTAACAAAATCTAATGAAAAAAAGCTTGGCGATTTGCACAAAAGATTGAATGGTAACTCTGATTCAATGAGTTTCTTTTTAATAAACACAATAAAGGTTTTTATGTTTAAAGCCCTTTTCGCGGTTATAAGACAGGATTTATTTATTTACCTTTCGGACTTACCACGTTAAATAGATTTGGTTCATTATTTCCCCGACCGACGCACGTCTCGAACAAGTTACACTCTTTGAAATTCAGTAGAATCAATTTGGGTAGAAATACTTCAACAACCAGACCTCGCAGAAGATTTTTTTGCTACCGCAACCCAATCTTTTACAAGGCTTGGCTTTCGAGATATACATAGTTATCGAAAGACGTTTTTAAGAAGAACATTTTGGTTTGCATGTGTGAATTTCGATCCTATTTATCGATGTAAAAACTCATTAACTAACTATGAAACTAAGTTCATGCCCCTAAGTCCAATCTTGGATATACTTCAGACTTCAGAGATTATTCTATACCTGCACTATTCGTATATGGTTTTGGAATGTTTTACCCAGCTCCAAACGTCCCTCCCATTGAGATATTTGGAGATAAAAAACCAATGTGTATCGGTATATCCTTTTTAAATCCTTTAAAATCCTCTCTCTCTCTAAGCGCTCAAACTTAAACTACTGGTGCTCAAACATTTTAAGGGCAGTCATAATCCCTTTAGCGTGCGTAAATTATTAAAAAATAGAGCACATAGTTCTGTTTGATTTTTGGCAATAAGCGATATGATCTTTCTGATACATTATACATAATTAGTATCCTTTCTAAACAGGTATATACATTCTCAAATCTGTACTTACATTTTGCCATGCGTCTACCATCTCCCCTCTCCCCGGATGTTTTTCAACACATGATATTATACATACTGCTTTCTACTATACGAGTATAGCAAACTATTCATTCAAAAAATCAACCTTATACACATCTACAAGGGACGTTAAAAAAAAAAAATCTTACTTAATAATAAGGATTCAATCCTACGACCTCGTATCGTAACCTCTAAGTAAACAAAAATCAGCCGCACAATAAAACTAACCTAAAAATAAATTCAAGAACAAAAGATAAAATACAAATGACAAAAACGGAAACTCGGCGGACGCTCATCTCATATTCACATCCTGGTCAACACATGTGTGTGCATACCTACCCCCTGTTCCTCTATCCTTTTTTTCTCAAAAAAGGTCTCACATTTGTTACACATTTAAGTAATGGTGCATGAAATGATCTTACAAACTCCCACTGTGCTTAATATGGTTCATATCATTCTCACAAAAGGACATCGAAATTAGATCGCAGCGAAAGTTGCAAAATTTCTTGTTCCTTTCGATGTTACTCGTAAAAGACACACGCAATATTGCAAACACATGTTTAACCCAACTCAATTTATTTTCAGCACCAGCCCGGCAACCAACTTGTATCCTGACTATGACCGTTATCCAGATCCTGCCATTGTTCCGCATGGATACATTGCTCAAGGTCAGATTTACTCATCGTACGATTACAACAACAGTCCACATCATCCACATCCGCATCCACATAGCCACCACCATCCATCTTTGCAAGCATATCAATATACCCCTCAATACTACCCTACAGCAACCCAACAAGGATTCACCTACCCGTATGCCGATATTCCTTCCAACGGGACGCATACGCATGTCCTTTTAAATGATGGCACCTATATGAAACAGGAAGTAATGCCACCATCTTATGTAACGCCATCACCAACGTTAGACTTGAATAGTTCAGCAGAAGTCGACGTCTGCGCTAGTAGGTCATCGTGCCCTAGCTCGGAAAAGGATCCAGTGCCAGCACAAATTACCGCGAGTCCTTGCAACGATATCACTTCGCAGCATGTAAAGGAGCTTGAGACGATATGTGATTTTGATGATACCGAGGAAGCGGATGCAACGCAACAGAGTAAGTTCGATTTTCCATCTTCCCAGATAAAAAGATAAACCTTCTCTAATCTCTTTTAAATTCCTTATTTCTTTTTTCGCAGAAGACTCAACCCATGTGACTTCATCACGCACAGAATTGCGAAAAAATGGAAAGCCTCGGGCGAAACGAAAGCCTCGTGTCCTTTTCTCCCAAGCCCAAGTTCTCGAACTCGAACGTAGATTTCGTCAGCAAAAGTATCTAACCGGTGCCGAACGTGAAGTTATCGCTCACAAATTGAATCTTTCTGCGACGCAAGTCAAAATTTGGTTTCAAAATCGGCGTTACAAGTCGAAACGCATGGAATGTGATAATGGATGTGCAGATCCTGCGTCCGCCTCTAAGTGTAGCCTCGACTGGAAGAAGTACCCAGTTGTTGGAGTTTACGGTGTTGATTCGCGGAAGACATCGCCAATGGAAGGAATGACAATGCATATGCACGGATCAGTTGGAATAGTTCCAGTTGCTTCGGGCGCAGTGCAACCGCCTCCATATCCATCGAACGGTGGAGGTATCAAATATGAAATTCCAACGAATCACGAAGCAGACGTGCATTTCGTAAATGCCTATGAACCGCCAAAAACCTATTGGCTTTAATGAAATTTTATAGATATTTTTTATTAATTTTAAGTTTGAATTAGAAAATAATTTGTTGAGTAGTTAAATAAATTTTTGTAAATAATCCTTGGAAGTTTTGTAAATAGGTAAATAAAATTGAATGAAAAAAAAAAGAAAATAAATAACTAAAATCATGAATTTTTGTTAAACTTATTTCTCGAAGTAAGGATTTTTTTTTCTTATTTTCATACACTAAAGGCATTATGACTACCCTTAAAAGGATTATTGGAGTACCTGTCTAAATATGGGAATTGTATTCGAGCTTTGGACGGACATACGCCTTATAGATTACAGTCAGATAGATCAGAAGGGGTAAAAGACTTCTTGCAACGTAAATGGAAAGTTAAACAGAATTTTTGTCGATCTATATTTGATCATTCCACACAAGGTGGTCTGTGATGCACATACCGAGAACTGAGAGCTGTTAGGATTCCTCAATGTAAGTGCAGCTCATATGGATAGCGGAATTAAGGGAGTATTTCACTTTAATGATAGAAGACAGCATTGGGTATTTGAAGCATTAAATTCTACACGGTTTTTGATTCCCCAATGGACAATACTATCAAGATCAGAACTAAATGAGCTTATCATACGTTGACGTTGGAAGTCCACATCCGAAGAACAAGGAAATGATTCTTGGAAACTAATATGAAAAGCTGAGGGTACCATCGTCTACAAAACAATTCAATGGATTAAAAGATTTAGAAAGGAGATCGTTGATAAACATGAGGAAGAGAGTCGTAGACAAAACGAAGCCCTGGGGTACATCAGCATTTATTTTATAAATTTAAGACTTAAGGCCATTCAATATGGCTTATATTGAGCGGCCTGAAAGGTAATTTCCATTCCAACGAAGAAAAGATTCATTAATATAATATCAAAGGCACGCATTTTCGAAAAGAGAGCTTGATGCCAAACTCTATCAAATGCCTTTGAAATATCAAGTGGAATAATCTTACTTTCTACAAAACGATGTAAAGATTTGTTCCACTGCTCGGTGAGATATACGAGTACAATTAGGTCGCCTGGGGACATATTGCTACGAAACCCATACTGTTGGTCATTGAGAAGCTTTCGTTCTTTAAGATATTTCTTCGGCTGATAACTTATCAGCATTTCCATGACCTTAGAAAGAAGGGATGTAAGTGCAATTGGATTATATTAAGAGGGGGGAGAAGATTCGCCTATTTTAAGTACACACTCGGAAACTCGGAACACTCTGCACTGAAGTCTACTTATAGAGGAAGCATAGTCACGAGATAAAGTTCCTGAAGAAATCGCTGACACTGTCCTAGTTGGGTTTCTTGTATTGCCAAACGGTTCTCATAGGATTTTTTTTCTCTAACTGGGTCTTGTTGACACGAGAAATTTTGCAGACATTACACAATGGTCTGATGTGCCGAGTCAGGTTTTTATCTCGGCAAAAATATCGGCATTATTTCCATCGGGTGTTGTCTGACCATAAGAATTTTGTACAATAAAATCAGCCGTAACAACGATTTCACTGTGCGAATAATGGGAAACATTTATAGACAGAAAGCTCATCGAGTTCTATATAAAAGCCGAGATAAAGATACATAAATAAACATATATAAACAACTTGAAATTAAAGTTTGTACAAGTGCCGAATTGCGGTGGAATCTTAGAAGCAAAATCATTACGTATATACATATATGGTGAGGTCATGGTGAAGTGAAAATAAAGGTTCTTAGCTATTAATAGCCATGTAGCCTGGAATCCGTGTGATCACAATTTTCACCTACCTTGGTTCCGTTAAGTGCCAAAGTTACTGGCCTCTTTTCACAGTATGGCCAACGGACACCAGAGAAATTCTACATAAGCCTTTGAATGTTGCTAGAATCGATCTTAAATGCACTCAACATTACAAAAAAAAAGACAAACCTAAAAAACTAAATCAGACATTAACCTAATTTGGCATCGGGCTTGGGACCCAAAACAGCTTCACAATACAATTTATTAGTAAAGTGCTCTGCCTTAGTAGTAAATGTATTGATCCGCTCCTAGATTCCGAAAAGAAATAAAATCAATTAAGCCTTTCGTTCAATCAGTTACACACAATACATGGCATGATCCATGTGAGGAATATATAACTCCTAAATTTTCCGAAGAAGTAAAGGTTTTCTGCAAGGCATCACATTACTTCCTCAATCTTGTTTTGCAGCACCTGGTGCACAGAGCAGGAATTAACATGGGAATGATTTCAAGATTATTTTTCCAACTTTCCCTCTTTCACTGTTATTGCAGAGGGGGCGAACTTGTTGGTTTTGAAGTAAGTGAGGACAAACTATCAACAAACATCTATTTACCGATTAAGTCGAAACGTCACTTTCGATAGCAATAACTTCGTAACAGTTAAGGAAACCTGAAAGGAAAAAAATTTTATTAAACATTTTTCTTTCACTATTCGTTGGAGTTGGTCATTAGGAGTAAAATTTTTCTGGTGCATAAGTCGCAATCTTTGATTTGACGAAAAATTGGTTATTATAGGAAATAACTCAAACCTTTTACTTACAGGATTGCCGTAGGACTGTAGGAGCATTAAAAATTGCCACAAATCTCAGAGAAATATTTGCTACTAAAAGCTCGAAAAAGCTTAAATCCTGAAAGTTACATAGCACAAACCAAAGAAAATGCCATATGAATTTCTATCAACTCGGCTGGTAACTCTGATTCAGTGTTTTTTTTTTTAATAAACACAATAAGGGACCCTTATTAAGGGTTGGTTGCAAATTGGTGATCTCAGTCTCCTTTCACCCATGAAGCAGATAGGTCATGATGGGCTGTACGTGAGCTCAAAGAAGATTACACAAACAATTTTAATGTAACTCAGTGATTCTCTTTCTTATTTCAGTGGCAATTTTTTAAGTTAAGGTGCCGTGCAAACAGCAGCAGGCACCAGTGTTTCTGAAAAAGCTCTCCCATAAGGCCTGTACTGCAAATATAAATTGAACAGAGTATAGTAAAAATACTAGTCTTCACGTAATAATTAATAAAAAATAAAATCTACATTAGGATGGACCTGCAATGCGTAGTGCATTGACTTCTGGGTTCAAATCTCAGTCAAGGCCAACAATTTTTTTAATTAAACTTGAAAGTACAAAGGCTAAGGCCACTAAAAAGGAGTGTGCAGCTTGGCACCCGTGAAATAAATATAACTTCAGCCAATACTATGTATACACTTGGTGGTAGTTCATTCAAGTTGTTGTTGTAATATTCAAACCTTCAATATTCAAAAAATAGTTAAAGGAAAATTGAAAGGTAATTTAATTGTATTTAACTTTAACATAGGTTTCCGTAAGTTAGGGACAAGAGGGGCACTTGCTGCCCATTGGCTTTGGACTATACCGTACTGCTAGCAGTTCTTCTTGAATTTTGTGCGTGGAAAGTTGGGAAAATACAAGAATATTCATGTTTTTTTTTATAATTCACACGAGCTCAAGGGTATCTTAAGAGACCCTTACAATGTTAAACACAGCACGGGTGATAGGGAAATTTGGGGGGGGGGGGGGGGAGATTTTCTTTAAATTTTGTAGATCTCAGATGTGAATTTTCCCCACACACGAAAACCGCGTGCTCGATTTAAACTTGACAAAAAAGAGTTTGTTAATAGAGTCAATAAGATGTGAGAAAAAAATTTATTTTACCTAAAAATAACGGAATCCACCATACAAATGTTAAAAAATGGTTTTCGAAAATCGTATTTTTCTCGAAAACGGTACCTAGATTTTTGATAAAATTTGTTTTCTTCGATTAATTCTAAGTCAATATTAGTTTTTGAAATTCAATTTTCTATACGTCCAATAAAAAAGACTAAGTTGGCGTACCAATAATTTTCTAAAAACTGCTTTAAGTATTTTGTATATAAAAGCTTATTTTTTAAGAAACCACTTAAACGATTTATAATTATTGTTCATTCATAAATTCATATTTGCTTAAAAAAATTAATCTTATCCTTATAAATTGTTTTCTCTAATAAAATAAATTTTTCTTAATCTTTTATATAAGAGCAGGTTCGTGCGACCCAGTCACCCAGTTGTGCAATTTATTTTCTTTACGAAGAATATTTTTGTCTTTAATCTTTTGTTTTTAAAGTGAGAAATTGTTGAGTTATTCACTAAAAACTACTTTTTCGTCAGAACCAAGATGGCGGCTTCAGCATGATTTTCCGGAAAATCGCCACATATACTCCTAATGAACCCCTTGAACTGATAGAAAAGTGTGTAATGAATTATTTTCACTTTCAAATGGTTTTTCCGACTTTAGAGAACAGTGCTGCAGCCAAGAAATTCTTTGAATTCCAGCCAAAATTAAGGCTTAAAATTTTGATCCGAGGATGAATAATTTGTGTACAGGTAAGCCTCAAAAATTGTGAATTACAACTATTAACCTTACCATTTCATCCGAACGGGTAAGATGAGAACGAGTTTCACCACAAGATATATACTTTTATAGAACTTTTCACTTCCCCTGAAAAAAATATATTTTCTTAGAAAGAAGCGGCTCGTAATTGAAAATCATCTTGTAAACAATTTTTGAGAACAAAATATTTTCTAAGATTTCGAAAACAAAAGTTCTGTGTTACTGTAAAGATTTGCTCAGACGATTGTCAGATAACTGACAATTTTATTGTCAGAAGGCCTTCTGGTAACGGCCTAACGAATGGTTTTTCTGATAATACCTAGTCAGACACAGTTGAAAGTTCATGAATTGTAAGACATTTGGGACTAGGGTTGCCAGATTTTTCTTACACCTCGGAGGGACAAATGGCTAAAATAATGAAAAATCCCGGGATTTCAACATATTGCTCGGGACAAAATAAAAAAAAAAATTATTTAAGCGTGTAGATCAAAATAAATAAATTCTTTTTTTTTCTACTAATTAAATGATCTTTTGTCATTTGTCATTTGTCATTTGCAAATACATATTTTTCTTTTATCAATTTTAATGACAGATGCCAGTTTGCAAAAATACATTCTTTATTTATTTAATTCGTTAAAATCTAACGTTAACAATATTAAAATAGTTCTTATAATCTAATATAATCTAATATCATAATTTATATTTATTATTCAATATTGTTGAAAAAGATAAGTTTAATTTTTTTACATTTTATGTTATCATTTACAGATTCTAAACAAAATTGAAATTCGTTATAAATTGTAATTAATTGATTGAAGGGGCTACATACACCATAGTTTGATCTGCTAAATATTTGAATAATAGGTTGCTGTCGCCTTAAACATGAACGGCTGAAACTGAAATTTAATTTACTTAGAACTGATGGTAATGATATCGAACCATTAATAATCCCAACAATAAAACAAAATTGTAAAAACTTTCTGTGGTTAGTCAAAGAAGGAAGGCTGATCAAAGCTAGTCTTTGAGAATAAGGGGGAAGTAGATTTTCCCTTGACCATGGAAGAGACCGAAGACAGAAACGCAGAAACCTTTTTTGGATCGCTTCAATTCTTGTAACATGTATTGAGTAATAAGGTGACCATACCACACAGCCGTATTCTAGAATTGGTCTAACAAACGAAATAAATAGAAGTTTAAGAACATAAGGGTCCTGAAAATCACGACCGAATCTTTTAATGAATCCAAGAACCCTATTGGCTTTTTTAATTATATAATTTAAATGATCATTAAATGCTAATTTGGGATCTAGAATAATACCTAAATCAGAAAACACAGAAACCTTACATAACGGACAAGAATCAAACGTATAGTTGTACAAAAACGGAAATTTTTTACGTGTAAAACTCATGGTTTTACATTTGTCAACATTTAAAACAAGTCGGTTTTTATTGCACCATTCCCTAAATATTGTTAAGTCTTCTTGTAGTAATAAACAGTCAGAGGAGGATTTTATACTTTTGAAAAGCTTAATGTCATCAGCATAAACAAGGACAGACGAGTTGTTTAAGTTTGAAACCAAGTCATTAATAAATAAAACAAATAAAATAGGACCTAAGTGGCTGCCCTGAGGGACGCCAGAATTGACAACAAATTGACTTGAACTTTCATTACGAAACAAGACAGAATAACGACGGTTTTTTAAGTATGAAGAAATCCAATTTATAAAATTGTTGTTAAATCCTAGATGGTTTAATTTTAAAATTAGTGTATTGTGACATAACTTGTCAAAGGCTTTACTAAAGTCAGTAAATACACAATCAACTTGCCCGCGTTTTTCAAAAACATCTAGACAAAAGGAAACGAAGTTAAATAAATTAGTAACAGTGGATCTCTTTTTGACAAAGCCATGCTGGCTATCACAAATAATAGAACTACAATGAAAAGAAAGAACATTACTCACAATTGACTCAAACAGTTTAGGTATCACAGATAGTTTAGCAATGGGTCTATAGTTCATTGTTTCATTCTTAGGACCTTTTTTATGTATAGGAATAATAAATGAACTTTTCCAGATAATAGGAAAAATTGAACTTTTTAAGGATGAATTGAAGAGAATATGTAACGGATACGACAAATAAGAAGCACATTTTTTTAATATATAAGATGGAACACCATCGGGGCCTGGAATAAAGCACTCATCGAGATTTAATATTTGTTGAGCAACTGTATCTTCACTTATTTCAAAATTAATTGCGTTTAAATGAGTAAAACTGTCGAAAGAAGAAGAAAAAGTTAAGTTGTTTGTTTGATTGAAAAAGCAATTTCTTAAGGTTAAATCACAATGCAGCGATTGTTCCTTAGCAATAAAAGATATTTAGATACATTAGGCATTATTTTGTCAGTTTGAGTCTCAACCCGGGAAAAAAGCTGCCCCGGCGGGATAGATGAATTTATGTCTGAAATCCGGGACATCCCGGGTAAACACAGACGTCTGGCAACGCTATTTGGGACACATTTATGTATTGATATCTCACATTATTGTCAAGTCTAGCAAAACCTCAGGCTCTTAGCTTTGGTACAAGTTTTTGGTAAAATTATTACTTAAAAAAGAATACACCTTTCCTGGTATTATCACATTTCTTGAGCTTTACATAAAGCAAAAGAAAAACATTATCTTTTTTTTTTCTTTTTTTTGTCACAATTTAACGTATACAAAAAAAAAATAATTACAATGATAAAATAAAATGTAACCCCCAATCCTCTCTAAATACTTTGCCTCTTCCAGCTCATGCCTCCATTTCAAAGAAATCATTTCCCCATTTATCTCGGCATATCCATTAAAATATACAAAAAGGGGGATTCCGTTTAAAATGGATTCATAGGCAGTCAGTCATAGAGTAAAAAATAAATGCGTGCCCGGGAGCACTCAGTGTATCAAAATACAAGCAATTAATACGCCTTAATTGCCCCAAAGTTCAGTCACAAATCTAAGGAAGACCGTGCGGGAGGTGGATGTTGGAATGAGGAAATGTTTGTTTGTATCTTTCTATGTTTGAGGCTGGCGCTGGCGCTGCTGGTCCACGACATCAACTGTGCGCAGTGGCAGATCACAGACGGACAGGGACATGTCCATTAGTTTTATCTCTCGACAAATTGTTTCGTCATATTTTTAGGAATCCAAGTCGGTGTTGGGCTGGATCGCATCGGCATGAAATGAGATCATGCCTTCTTGACTGTTGCGATTGTGACGTGACATGCATCAAGTGTTCACTGTTCATCCAATGTGGCGTAATGGAGGTTGATTGAATAAGTCGAATTGGGGAATCAGAGTTGAAAGCTGATGCTGCTGGGGGGATTCTATAAAATACTAAAAAGAACTCTGATGGACGCTCACATGGGGTGTATTTTGGTTTGACACAGACGCGACTGGTAGTTGAGATAACAAATGATTGTGGGTTATTCATTTTTGACACTGGTATACTTTGATTGACACTTTAAAGAAAAATAACATGGCTGCTTGAGAATATACATATATGTTGACTGTTTGAAATGTCAATTTGTATCATTTTTTACAAGTTGTAATGGCTTAGTTGGACTAAGTGCCGAATTAACTAAAAAGTCGAGAAAGATATTGTCTATAAGAATATTGAAAAGAAAAGCTTAGCACGTCAAAATAATAAGGGAAGAATAGAATAAGGGAAATTGATAACTCACTGTTAACTAAGAGGCAAGATTCTTAATCCAAAATAACGATTATTATATAATTTTAAATCTGGATTCTCGATAACTCTGAGCTACCAGGTCAATTGAAGTTTGTACGTAAGTAGGCCTAGTTGTGCTTTTCGAAAGGCCAACTTCTTGTTAGCGACACGTGATTGACCGTTTCGGATTCTCCTTCACACTCTCACGGATGGGGTGATATTTTCTGCAGGACTTTCGTTTTGTGGATGTACGGGTGTTGGCAGATTGTTCACTGAACCGGTCGACTCGTATTTATCCAGACCGTAAAATGGTCGAAACGGACGAAATGTCAGACCAGCATAAGACCTATTTTTATAAAACAAATTAATCATTTGCTAATGTCCTTGAATGCGATAACTCTCGAAGTTAATTTCGCAAAACAGATTTAATAATTGGCGGCTAGTTTGACAGATATAGCTTCCACAATATGACAGCAATTACTTGTCAAAGTTCGGAAATCAGTATGCTTTACAAAAACGGCCCAAATGCCTTATGTCAATTTTCATTTCTTCAGTTTTAAGCCTAGTACTCAGTTCAATTGAAAATGAAAATTTCATATAAATGTGGCGGCTGGTTCACTCGCATGAAATCCCCAACGAGAGGTGAGTACCAAAATGTGGATTGGAAAAACAATTATGTTCCACAACTTTTTCCACGTTAAATTTTCATTTCTCAATGTACAACCATCGGCAAAAAGTTTGAAGCAGCGAGGAAAACTGTGACATTTATCAGGTAATTTAAATATTTTGTTTCAAAATAAAAAATTGAAAATTTATAAACAGAAATAAAACATGGAAAACGAATTTTTTGACACTGCTCTCGAGAGTTTACTTAATGAAAGCAAAAAATATGAGTATTCAGTATTTCAGGTGAGTATCAAAAATTCACGTGGAAAAGTTTATTCTATTTTCATTTTCATTTTTATTCTCCGCGGCATTTTTGATGGTGAATCAATGTGTGCTTAGTCGTGATGTCATGCTGAAACTTCACGAGTGGATAGAGTGTTGAATGCTTCTTCCGAAAACCAAACTAAAACATTACTTCTTGAGTTTCTTAAATATTAGTTCTTCCAAGACTTTGCCTATAAGTTTTTGAGCGGTGATACAGGCCTGTAGTTACAGATGATGTTCACTGCAACTTCCCAAGGAATCGTAGTTTTCCCTTTTTAGGGGAAGTAGTTGTTGTGGAGATAGCTTTTTAGAATGATGATAACTGAATGTTGGAGCCTCTTCGTAATGAGTTTGGATACCTCATCCGGTTCTGACTACTTTGACTTTGAGTTATTGATGTTGCATCTGCTATAGATTTCAGGTTTTGACAGTCAATCGGATCACTTACCGGATCGATGTAGCTGAGGTGCAGGGAAATAATAAGTCAACGGGAACTAAGTCCACTGAGGGACTAAGTTCTCGCTTGAGGTGGGAAATAAGTCCACGGGGACTAAGTCCACTGAGGGACTCAGTTCTCACTTAATGAGAACGAAATCCACTTTACTAAAGTGGTCTTTGTTCCCATGCAAGGTGGGAAATTCGTTACAAAAAACTGTGGGTTTTAGTTCCCTTTGAATGTGAAATAAATTCCCATGTTAAGCCATGCGAACGGCACGTATAAACAGTGCCCCCTGCTTGGGCACACTATAGGATTTGGGGTAGGTGCGAGGTTGGGTGTATGAAAAGTTTCTTTAGCATTTAAAGAATCTGGAAAATTCATTCCCACTTTATACTTTCGAGTGTATACTAATTTCCCATAAGAAAGTGGACTTAGTTCTTACTTAATGGGAACAAAGACCCATTAATTGAGAACTGAGTCCCTCAGTGGACTTAGTTCCCGTGGACTTATTTCCCTGCACCTGTAGCTGAATGTATATATGTATATAAATCCAGGTTGGGCGCCAGAGTTTGTTGGATGGATTCCTTAACTTCTTCTTCGACAAAGACTGGAACGCCCAATGGGTTGAAGATGAAATTGCACCTCGTTCTTGTAGAATTTTTGATTAAAGCATTTTCTTGCTATGCGAAATTAAAAAAATAATAATAATATAATATTCGAAATCAATTTTTAGAAATGTTAGATTTTGACCATGAGTTTAAAAATTTCAATTTGTAAGGGTCGAAATTATTATTGCAGATTTTTAATTTAAAACTTAGATATATTCATCGCGCTATACTGTTGCAATTTTATTTCGCGTAATTTAACTTTAGAATGAACGATTGTTGAATATATGATATAAAAATCGCGACTTTGCATATTCGGATCCAACAAACAAAACAATGAAGAAAACGAATTTGGGGATAATTGCACAAGACCGGTGTGCTCGCGACAGGATTACGATGGAATATCGAAATGGGGGAGAACGGGCGTGCTTCTACTTACTATGGGCGCCAGGAAGTTTTTTTTCTTATTCGTAGTGAAAACTTACCAAAACTTATACATAAATGAAACCAAATGCTTATTCCAAACTGAAATAATAACGCACAAAATTAAATCCAAAAAGGAAGTTAATGTTTTTATTAGGGAAACCTTTCAAGTAGAGGGGAAAAAAGGAGAAAGTTAAGAATATTAAAGCGAAGACAATTTATATGAAGAATTTAATGTTAAAAGTGTAAAATTACATTGCAAGGAATTTTAATATTATCTTATTATTTTTCCTATTTGTTCGATGTCACAAACGAAACGAAACGAAGGTGGTTTTGGGAAAGATTCCCGAAAGAACAAAGAATTGACAATTGTTCCTAGCGGAACACAAATTTTTGCCCAAACTGGCGAACAGAACGGTATTCACAAGAAAATTATCACAAAGATACTTATCCGTTTCTCCACAAAATTGAGTCAATCCTCTAAAGTTTTTCTGGCCAACCTGGCCCTAGCTTTTGAAGTAATTCCTTCGGCAGATTTCCACTCCTTGGCAGAAAATAACACTAATTTTCCCTTTCCTTTTGGAAACTACCTCAAAATTATCTTGTAAATCTTTAAATACAACAAAAACCTCACAAAAAGTGACTTATTGGTGGCCTCCTCCCATTCAACTAATTTAGCTCGCTCCATTGTGATCGTTGTTTTTTACACATTACGTGTAGTGGCGGTATTCGGTCACGGTTATCATGCTTAGCTCTTCATCTTTTTTTGGACGAAGACTTTATAACAGTTGGTGATATTGACGGATCGTGACCATCTGTCACGAGTCTTGTGTTTGCATTGCGTAGCCCACCTGTCATCCATCTGGCTTCGGACAAGGACCATCTGTCCCCTGTTTTTATACGAAATTAACACCTGCTTTTATTACTTTTCCACGATGCTTTTGGAGCATGCTTCTAGATGATGGCCCAGGTTCACACTGTACTCTGCCCAGCATTTTGGAGCCGTAATTGGGAAGGAAAGGTTGAAAAGGGAAAATGGATAACGAATAGACGGGTAAAACTTGTTGTGGTAAAATTTGCCTCAACAATACAGATTGCAGAAAATGTATATTAGAAGGTTTTCAGGAATTAGCTTATAAGTCCTTAGTAACTGTAGTCAAATTTGGGTTTTAAATATACGATTGATTGACTAAAGAAGTAAATTATGAAAATAGACCTTGTAAACAAAATTTTATCAAAAATAAAAGAGGTTCTGTGGCATGGTAAAAGCCATAATGCTACATAAATTGAAGATCATTAAATGTTTTAATAAAATTGGTGCAGCTGTGTTCGAGACAAATACGCTTATTTATAATCTTAACGGTTGTTTTCGGATCTTAAAAAAAATTTCGAATTATATTTTAGGCCCTTAAGTACTAAGTTTGAACTGCATCTCTTCAGTGAATTAGACTTAAATACTATAACTTTAAACAGCTTAAAATGACGTTTCACCCCCTTATTATAGTTTGAATTCGTACTCAGAAACTGGGTTATGTTATTTCTTTATATTTTGTTCAACTTAAGGGAAAGCGAGAAGAAATGCTTGATGCACCGTAAAGATGTCTTGTCGTTGACTCGTGTGTCGGACTCGCTACATACCGACAAAAACTCCCCTAAAACCCTTATTGGCGTCTGACCTGCACCATTCTCCAACCATTGTATATAAATGATTTTCCAAAGTGGAATATTACATTTCGACAGATCATTGAGTGTTTGAGCTGTTTTTTGTTTCATTTTTAAAAATACTAAAGACAGATTTCCATAGAAAGTCACAGCGACCATAGACAATCATCTTTCACGTCCACAACATTCAATGTGTGCCAAAATAAATGCATTATCATCATGTGACCCCCATTCGCCCAAAAATGGACCTCTTGGCTATATAATTTTTTTTTTTGGAATTGGTGCCCACTTTCAACTGTTCCAGCACTCATTCAGCAAATACACGGCAGGGTGCGGCACCTCTGTGGAAATCCCGCACGACCGTTTTGAGGATATGGTTATCTCACACATGAAGTGACGTGAACTCGCAACCAAGATGGTGCGATTTAATTACGTTACTCACTTTTTCTAGTTAGATTTCCATAATCCGCAGATCTCAGACAATAAGCAACAAAGGACAGGTCAACATATTCCGTGCAATCATGTAATTTCAAGCTCATCTATGCACCAGACTCTTCCTAACTGGACCTCGCGGATGCGTAAGATGTCTTATTTTATTACAAACATAATGCCATTGCTAGACCTTACAAACAAAACAATTCATAACACCGTGTTTTAATTCGATCTATTCGATTCTATCCGTTAACTTTTAGAAAACTTTAAATCTTATTTACAATATTTACAAAATTGCAACTGAAAATATTCTGCACAGACTCCACGTTCCACAATTCATCTATCCTATTTTCGAACCACAAATCAAAATAAATACATTTCAGATAACAACCAAAATTAAATATCAAGTACAGGAACCTTCATGGGACTTATTATTTCATACAAACTTATGTGGAACAAGATGGAACTTATGTTCATAGTTCAAAGTAACTATGGTAGATGGCATAACAAGTCTGAAAAAGAATTAATTGTTGTATTTTGAAATGACCAACAAGCAGGATTTGACTGCAAATCTTCAACTTTCAAACGCTTAAGATTGTTTAATTGTATATTTAATTATTGTATTTTTTAATAATTTCCTTAAATTTCGTTCAACATTAAAAAAAATTTTATCCCAATTTCAAGATTTTATTAAACTTAAAAAAATTATTTAAACAAAAACACTAACCCACGTTTTTGAGATATTGAAAAATATTATTTTGAAAATCTGGTATACAATATTATTTCTATTTTGAATAGTTACTGTTATACATTTCTTAAGGGTCTTCGGTGATTCCCTAGAGGAGAAATTGAAATTTTTTTTTAGCTCGAAAACTAACGGTACCCCCCCTTCACTGGTATTGCAAGATCTTATTTATTTCGAAAACGGCTCTAACGATTTTGATAAAAAAAAATTATGTGTGATGTTATGGACATGGACTACATTTTTGTAAAAAAAAATTTGGGCAAAATGATATTAATGGTACCTGTCATAGAACCGTTTTCTTAATTTTCGATTTTCTCATTAACGGCTCTAACGATTTTAACCAAAAATTTTCACCCTTTAAGTTTAAAATAATATTGTATATAAAAATATTTGAACAAAATATTTCTTTTGTTTTTCGTAGCCCATTTGGAAGCTGTTTGAATTTTTACTTGCGACTTATAGGTACTATAAGGCAAGTTATGCATTCGTAAAAGAAGTCGAACTCGAGATTTTGATCAAAGTTGACATTAGGATGATAGCGAAGACTAAAAAAGTGGGTCTCGCAATTCTGTCTGTCTTTTGTCTTTGGTAGATATCATTTTTATTTTTTTCCCCCCACACGTTTTTTTCTTTTTTTTAAGACCAAAAATAACGGTACCTGCCATACGAATTTTTTTCGAAATTTTATAAATATTTTTTTTTCTCAAAAACTGTTCGACAGATTTAAAAAATAAAAATACAAAAAACTTCATTTAGTTAAAGCTAGGTAAAAGTTGAAAAAAATTTTGCCAAAAATGGTTATTGAGGGTACCCCCATAGAACCATTTTTTTCGTTTTTGATTTTCTCAAAAACGGTACAACCGATTTTGATAATTTTTTTTTTGCTAAGGCTCTGCAAAAATTTAAATAGAATTGTGTATTCAAATTTTCAAAAACAAAATTTTTGGATTTTTAAATAAAACTTCAAATTTTTTTTTTCAAAACTCAATATTTCGAAAACCCCATGCTAAATTTTTTTAAACTTGATAAATAAAAGTTTCTTAATATAATCTAAAAGATGTGAGAGAAAAAATTGTATTTTACCTAAAAATAAAGGTACCCACCATACAAATGTAAAAAAAAATTAAGAAATGGTTTTCAAAAATCGTATTTTTCTCGAAAACGGAGCCTAGAATTTTGATAAAATTTTTCTCTCAATTAATTCTTATGATCTTTAATTTAATAAATCAAATTTTGAAATTAAGATATTACAGCTTGCACCTACCATAGAACCATTTTTTCGAATTTTGAATTTCTCATTAATGACATGAGGGATCTTAATGAAATTTTGTATGAGATGGTTCCAAAAAGTTTAAAAACTATTGTATTTCAAAACTTTAAGAAAAATATTTTTTTGAATTTTGAAAAAAAAAATCTATTTTTTTTTTTTTTGGAAAATTCAATATTTCAAAAACGGCTTAATATTTTGTTTGTAAATTTAATTTTAATTCGAACAATAATAAAACTTTAAATTGGCGTACCAAAATTTTTTCTTAAAAATGTTTTAAAAATGTTTTATATAAAATCTTATTTTTTTAAAAAACCACTATAACTTATAATTTTTGTTCTTGTATAAATTCATATTTGCATAACATTCTGTTTTTATCTCTACTAAAAGAGTTTAAAAAATAAAATTTATCCTTATGAACAGTTTTCGCTAGTAACATTCATTTTTAAATTCCTAGTCTAGGTATTACATAGGAACAAGTTCGTGCGACCCAGTCGTGCATTTAATTTTTTATATTTCCAGATTTATAATACCCTTAATATGTTTGAGCACAGTGGGAGCGCTTAGAAAAGTTGGAGAAGATTTAGAACAAGATACTGATGTACATTGGTTTTTAATGTCTGAATATCTTAATAGGAGGGAAATATTAGGACGGGATAAAAAAAACATTCCACATTTGTTTCGTGCGGCTAAAAAAAGAATATCTATATTTAACAGTACGTCCAAAGTTGGGCTCAAGTGTAAGCTGATGGGCATTCCCTGAGGCACGAGTATTACGGTAAAATTGTTTAAGGGGTGCAATTGGTTATATTTTAGATAACGAAAGACAGGAAACATTCTATCCAAGAGACTTAAAGGGGTTATTGGAGCACAAATATGGGAATTATACTCGAGCTTAGGACGAATATAAGCCTTATAGATAATAGCCAGATGAAGAGAGGTGACAAATTTCTAGCAACGTCCAATAAGACCTAAACACTTAGCAGCGTTTTTCGCGATGTCGAATATGTGGTCATTCCATACAACGTGGTCTGTTCTGTTTCCTCAATGCAAGTGAAACTTATAGATAACGACATGCCGGATGGGTCTCGTTTTAACGACAGGAGACAGCATTGAGTTTTTGAAGCATTAAATTCTATGCCGTATTTTCATACGCTAGATCCACATCCGAAAGACGAGGACATGAATCTGGAAACAAATATGAGAAACTGCAAGTACTGTCATCAGCAAAACAATTTAATGGAATAGAAGTTTCAGACAAAAGATCATTGATGAGTACAGAACGAGAGTTGGTGACAAAGCGGAACCCTTTGGTACACAAGCATTTATTTTATGAATAACAGACTTAAGCGGTGGAAAAGGTAGTTCCTAATGGTAGTAACAATGGTTCGCCACACCAAAGGAACATTTAATTGTTTCTGTACTTACAGTTTTGTAAGGGATGCTACTTTACTACCGAAAATAATTCGAAAACTTATAAGGATAACCGAACAACGCAACAATAACCAGAAAACCCCCTTGTCAAGCTCTTAACTCTCTATTTTTAACCAGAACTGTCACATTTGCCTTTTTTTCAATGACGGTGCTTCTCGTCGTTTATCTGGAACGCTGATAAATTTCATATTGTTTTTCGATCAGCTATTTACCATGAATAAACTGATTAAAATCTATGTATCATGGTTAATCCATGCCAAATGCATACAATTCTTACTTTTTTGCCACGTATCTCGTCTGTATGTGACATTTATACTTGCACTGTCCTTGAGTTGTTGTTAGTATCCGCAAAATCTTGGATGTCACCAGGGTAAGAACCATTGAATAATTACAAATAGAAGGGACACCGGGCAGATCCTGCTCTAGATGGCGACACTTATTTCTCAAATGCTCATAAGTCACTAGTATCGCACGGCGAGTTATTGTATCAGTCTATCAAATACAACACCCAATTTTACAGATTTGGTCCTTATGGGAAATTTACTCACAATTTGTTATGGTCGAGAAAGATAACGGAATATTGTTATTTAGAATAAAAAACAACAATAACAACTGTGTAGGTACATATGTCTGTTAAAGTGTGGCATTCAAGGCCAAATCACGTTCGCTGCAGAAAATGTATTTTGAAGGTTTGTTTTTCTTTTTTAAAGTTCGTTCTCATTCATAAAACGAAAATGATTTTGGTGCTTTTCGGTGCATTCGACATGATGATGTTTTGTGAGTTTCTGTGAGTTTTTCTTCAATTTCGTTATTAGTTTGATATGGGTTGGGATAGGTTTATTTTTAAATTTCTTTTTTTTTCTGAAAATAGGGATAGTGGACGAATCATACTTCACTACAATGTACATACATAAGCATAGGTAGGTAGGTATATTGTTTAGGCTAATGTTAGGTAGGTAATTAGTAATTACATATACCTATGTAGGTAGGTATTCATATGCACAAATGGAGGTTAGTAGGAACATTATGTATGGAGGTATATATGTATATATGTATGTATATAATAAATAACACAAGTTGGGGGCGTACCTATTAGATTTTTCAACCATTTCAGTAGTATTTTTGGCAGATTTCTTTGCTTTAAAGCAAGAAACTGTGGAGTGAAGAAAAAAAGATATAATCAAAGTGGAGTAAAAAAGGATTCTTAAAGCCATTTTGGATCCTGTTACCATTTACCAGTGCACTGTGCGTACACAAATAACATACAATTTCTTCTTGCATTGTTTTTTGTGATATTGTTTTGCTTTAGGTTGACGGTTGCATGGAAGTAGATTTGACTTTAAGCAGTTTTTGTAGTCACATGTCAGTGGTAAAGAAATTGTCTTCTTATTACACCTCGCTTTATTTTTATAATAATGTGTTGTGCCAACCTTGAATAAGACATACATATAATTATATTTATCCAGAGGCGTATTTCTGGATTTGGCGCCCCGGGCTGATAAATTTTTCCGCCCTTTAGAACAATTAAAATAAAGTAATAAAAAATAATAATAAAAAAACACAAAATGCATAGTATTTGATGTTTTCATTTTTTTTGTGTGTATATTCATTACAAAATTCATTAACAAAAGATTCGTTATCTAAATTTTTTGTCAGTTCAGCTTCTATACTTAATAAAGCTAAACTATTAAGGCTCTAATGCGAGACCTTAAATAGGTTTTTATTCGTTTCAATACGGAAAACGATCTTTCTGTACTACAATTCGTCACTGCAGTAGAGCTGTGTCACTCAGGATCGATTCAATTTTTTCAATCCGATCATCGAAAAGTATTGATGATCGAAATCACAAATTTTCATTTTAATCGATCTCAATCATTTAGATGATTCTGGTTTCTCGATTTTCTATTTCAATCTCAATCATTTCAATGAGTCTCGATCTTTAATATCAAATAACTCGATTAATCATGATTTACTCGATTCGATTTGGTGTTATTTGAGGTATCAGGGGTGGAATCCCGTAAGTTGATAGTTGATTGTCAATTTTTTGATTGTCATTTTGTATATAGCTTACTCTATCATATCAATAAAGAAATATAGAGAGAGCGATTGTCAAAACGACAATTAATTAATTTAGTGATCACTTTACTCTTACGCGATACGGGCCCAGAATCTGGTATGTTTACTGTGGGAATTGAACTAGTAATGAGACTTATCGAATAAAAACTTTCGACTTACATATGCGATAGTATCTAAAAGTTAATTTATACCAAGTCATTCAGTAACTATTAGTCCTAAAATTCATCTTTTAAGGAGCAACAAATGAAATATCTTTATCTTGAATTTTTTGACGCTTTTTATACAATGGACATAGTAGCCTGCATTCGATGTCATTTGGCAATTTATGGCTTAGAATATAGAGTATTTGTGAAAGCCTCAACTCAATCTTATCATCGAAATCGAAATGAAAATCGAATCGGAACAGTATTGAACCATTTCAGTGAAATGAAAATGATAGAAAGGTCGATCGATTCAAATGTTGAACGATTCGATCATTTGAAATGAACGATTTACACAGCTCTACACTGCAGTGCACAAGTATATTCTTAAAGTAACCTCAGCATATAAAAACGCTTCCTTAATTCTTTTTCTCTTATACGAGTAGGAAGGTTAAGCTGCTTTAAACTCATATTTTCAGAGTTGTTTTGCTCCAGAAAATGTTTAAATAAGACACACTCTTCCAGAAAATGTTCAAGTAGATACAAAAATAAAACCATTTGTTTTTGTTTCATAGGATGAATTTCTTATCTTCAGCGCACTCAATAATTGGTCGCAAATAGGAATGAAAGTATTTATTTTGAAATTTTCACGACCACAACATAGAACCTCCCTTCGCGACACTCATCATCTCGTTTTTTCCTCTTGACGATTCTCTTTTGGTCCATTTTGTAATTTTCACAGGTTTTGCTTTTTCCCATCTCTTCAAAAACATCAAAGCATTCTCGTTTTTCTCTCACAAAGATATGAGTGGCTCGTAGAGCCTGGACCTTGAATTTTTTTTTGATACAATATTGAATTGCTTGAGTATAGAACCCCAAAATTAAGACAATATTTCTGTCTCAAGGGACTTCAATTGGGACAAGTAAGCACGATACTAAAAAGATAAAATAGGTATTCGAAGATTTTAACTTTAGTAAAATGTTAGAGATAGCATGATGCTAAATTTGATTAAAATTTTGCGCCAATAGTTTTTAAAATAATACCTATCCTTTTATTTATCCATCATTATAAACTATTGTACATAAAACAATCATTATGTTGTTTCTTAAGTCCTTCGAAACTATTGACGAAGGGAAGGGTATTTGTATATAGGGACACGAGTCAGCCAAAACTAAAAAAAATTGAGGCATGATTTGCTAGGTATATAAAGATTAAAAATTTGTGTGTGACCTTATGTCTAGAATCCGGCTTGATGGATTTTTATACATTTTTTTTAATAAAAAGGGACTTTTTGTAGATGGCTTAGAAAAAAAAATTAAGATCCGTTCTAGCCCATTTTTGTAGAGCTACATAGCAATAAGTGTTTTTTTTTTAGATAATGTTTTCGTTTCATTGGAATTTGTTCCAAAGAGTAGGTACATGTCTGTAAATATTTTTACTATGAATTTTCATTATAAAAATCGTTTATAAAGAATAAGAATAGTAAATGGTGAAAAAAGTGAGTGCCATGTTACAGTGAACTCTCTCACAGCCGGACACTCACGGCACTGAAAAAATTGTCATGCTTGAAAAACTCAAAAAATCGCATTTTTTTAAAATCTTTGTATTTTTTGTTTATCCTTTTAAAATATTGTAAATTTGACAATTGTTATGGGCGGCATACGCCCTTTTGCTTGTATGTTTTGAAAGTTCAATCGCTTCAAAAAATATTATTAATAGGCCAATTGCTAGGGGCGGCTTGCGCTCTTCTGCTTGAATGTTTTGAAAGTTCAATCGCTTCAAAAAAAATATTATAAATTGGCCAATTGCTAGGGGCGGCTTGCGCCCTTTTGCTTGTAAGTTTTGAAAGTTCAATCGCTTCAAAAAAATATTATAAATTGACCAAGCGCAAGCCGCCCCTAGCAGCCTTGCCGCCCCGGGCTGTAGCCCTTTTAGCCCTAGGGTAAATACGCCCCTGTATTTATCGACGAGTTGTTTTAATTAAATGAAATTTACAAAGGTACCTATCTATAAAAGTTATGAAAGCTAACCTACTTTTGGTAAAATATTTATCTACATACCTACTTATAATTTTCAAGGCAGTAAGGTACATATACCTAAAGTATCTTCTTGAACCTTTTCCGATTTACGTTGTTTATCAATGTTTTGATCAACTTTAAATACTTTGAATGTAAAGCTGAAGATTTTAAGTAATTTTTGTTTTGCTTGAAAAAAAATTGTAAATTGAATATTTTTACAAACCACATTAAATTAAGTTGCAACATTGTGTCAAAACTCTAAAATAAAATTATTCCGGAGTCAATAGCATTGTTTGTTTTCGAGACATTCTAGTCGAAACCATTTTTGAATAATTTTTAGTAGTTTTGTTTTGCAATTTAGTTGATTTAAAAAAAAAAAACTGTCAATATAATTCTTCTACAAACCTTATTGACTTTATCATTGTGCATAAAATAAAATCATTCCGCCTTCCAAATCAGTGTTTGATCTCAAAATATTGGAGCCAAAAAACGTTTTCCAACAATTTTTAGTATTTTCTTGTAGTTTAATTTGCTCAAAAACAAACTGGATTTTTTTTAATTTTTATATCAATAATAAAATATTAGCATGTTTTATTAATAACATAAAGACAAGTGCCCATAGGTATTTCATTTAATTACAATTAGGTACATTTATTTTCATTTTTATACAATATACATAGGTTTTGAGGTTAAATTATGAGAAAAGTGTACTGTTTGAGAGTACTGTTTAAATGTGTAGTGTTTAAAGGTAATAATTTCTTATTAAAATTGATTTTGGTTCTAGTCTTTGTGGTTTAAGTGGAAGGGGAAACGGAAAAGGAACTTTTATTCTTTAATGATTCAATGATGATGATTATATTTATATACCAGCAATGGATATAATGTTTTAAAGAAGAAGAAAAAGTGTGTTGAAATCTTCAAAGTAGGTACTTAAAGCGAACATTTAGTTAGTTTTTCAATTAAAAGTTGGGAATGGAATAGGAAAAAGTTTAAATGTGCCTTAGTATGTCGAGTTTTTTCAATTTCTTTTTTGAGCACTTAGCCCTAGCATTTATAATTTTAATTTTTGTTCTTATTAAAATGAGAAAAGTTTTATTTAATATGATGTTTATGTGTTCAGTGGACGAACAGAGGTAATTTTCTTTGGTTTTGAATATATTACTTAAGGACTGTAAAAGATTTTTTTGGAAACACAATCAATCAAAGTTTTCCTCAAAACATTGCACAATACATTTAACATAAGTTACAAATTCTGTGGTGGGAATGGTCAAGCCTCCATTAATTGTATTTTCGAATTGACGAAATTTTATTAAATGTTCCCTTGTTTCGTAGTTATGTTGAAATTTGCTTTTGACCATAAACAATTTACATAAATCACAGTCATTTTTCTTAAGCACACATTTTGCAATATATCCTGCAAAATATGTTGAGCACATTTCATTAATGCTGCTTTGAGTTGACTCTTCTTGATCTAATTCTTCGTTTTCAGAGTCATCAAGCTCACAAGTGTTTTCTTCTTCATCATTTTCTTTTATTTCATTATTATTTTCAACGTCTCCTTAACAAAATTAAGACAAAATAATTTATTTGATTTAAGTTAGGCATTGTATAAATAATTGTATAAATAATTGTTATAAAATCTAAACCAGAAATCAATTTCTTTATCAAACCAATTGTTTTTACTTTCGTACATCTGTAATCTTTTGCAAAGTCTTATCTTAATAAATAAACTAGGTAAATTATTTTTTAAAGCTTACTTTAAAAACTTAGATTTAAGTTATTTCTTTCTTTTTTCTTGTTATAATTTTAAGAAAGGTTAGTATCATTTAATAAAATGAACAGGATAGCTTTACCTATCCGAAGATAAGGTTTTTTAATTTGGTATGCAAGCAATCTATTAGCTAAGTACTTTCATTCTTATAATTTACACAAATATTTTTTTCTGAATAAATTTCGTTGGTTTACTATCGAAAAATGCTAACTCACCTGCAGATAATAGAATTAGACTAGATGGAAGACAATCATCTTTTTCTTCATTTAAACTTTCATTTCTTTCTCCATCTGGGTTTAAGAAACCTTTATGTTTAACGATAATAAAAAATAAAATAAAGAAAATTTAGATTTGAGTTTACGACATACTTTCTACATCCGCCATATTCAAAATTATAGCAGAGTCGCTTGTGTCATAACTTGTTGAATCTGAAGCCATGATGTTATAAAAACTCATTTGTTTGAGATTTTTGTGCAGTCGAAATGAAGATGGATTTTTTCATACGAACCCCTATTATTTCGAACAACTGAAATTGTATTTTCCAAACAATCTGTGTTCAAATGTGATGTTAATAAATAAAGCTGATCATCGCTTTTAATGTGGTTCCAAAGTTGTATCACCCCATTCAATGTTTGGCATAAGCCTTTCAAACAAAAGACAGCTCCACTTTTTTCGCGTTTCCACTTTTCAATCCAGTAAATGGCATCTTTTATGTTTGTCAGTACATCTGTGTGACTATCAGATATTGCACACTTATCTGGATTTTGTGAAAACTTATTTTTACTGTTCAAATTGTCAAACAATTTGTTCAACCGAAAAAAAAAATTGCCAGTACTTAAAGCAATAGATTTTTCATTTTCATCAAAAATTTCGGTTGAAGAAGCTGCGAAGATTGCTGATGAAATGTGATGGCTAAAAACCTGCGTTGCTAACTTAGCGCTCATTTTTTGGAAGCTGTCTGGTTGTATGTGAGCTTCTGTAAGCTTGTGCATCGATCTTATTAATGCATTTTCCGCAAAAAACAGTTTTTTCAAAATAGACCAGGACACAACTTCTCCATCAACGATTATATCCGATATGAGAAGATTATTTCGGACACTTTTGAAAAGATGAACAATATCATAGATACAAAAAATTTTCCGTTCTGATATTGTGACAAAAGGGGCAACCTCTGTGACACCCAATTTCTTGTAAGCCATTCTGTTTGGAGCACCTTGGTCACACGAAATACACACGATGTTTATATCTTCGGATATCAATAATTTGATTGTGGATTGTAGGATTTCAGCCAGTTGGTTCCCAAGGACATTTCCATTGTAGTAGCCAATTATCTTTGGAAGAGAATTATCATGCTTATGGTATAGAATTTTGTATATGATTGAATCAAAAAAATAAGCAGAATGATAAGAAAACATTGATGACATCGGTTCGTGCTTAAGATCTTACGTACTTTTTTTTGTTCGAACACTATTACAAAATAAATTAGCCCATAAAAAAAATAAATTGGGTGGCGCAACAGTCCACCCAATTTAGCCCATATTCATGGTTATAGTTTACAGTTTCCTTGTGAGAAAATTTTTTAATTCATCGAAATTCCACCCATATAATATGTTGAGCATGCGAATGTTTTTCTTTTCTGGCAATTTTTTTTTCACGAAATGAATGCCATGAAAAGGGAATTATTATTTCTTAATAACTCCCTCTTCATGGCATTACTTTTATTTAATTAGGGTAAATTAGGCTATATATTAGTTGCTTATGAAAAGGCAATTAATGTTATGCAATATAATACACATTATAATTATGCAAATCTTTTTTGAAAATTTTCGCACGGAAACTATTAACTAGACTTAAGGTGTATTTAATTCATACAACCATTACAATACAATTTTCTGTGAAAAGTAAAAACTAAAAAATTGTCAAAAATGTTATTTTAATTTATTTTTGTTTATATTTGGATACCAGTTTATATTGTTTATTTCTTATAATGCATACGTGACTTGTTTACTTTAGCATAGACATAAAAAGTAGTTATAAACCATCTATTATTCGTAAAATTGAGCCTCAGCCCTCAACTACTACTTTATCTTTTTATTATAATTTATTATAATATTTATTATTGTTAATGATATTGAATGCTCAATATTTTGTATTTATAATTACTTAATATGTATATGTTTTTAATTATTTATAACTAATATATGTAATATGTTTATATCTGTTTATCTGCGTACCTGTTTCCAGAATTGGTTAAGTCCTCGGAGCATTAGTAGAAGACAGTGATTAGCCATTCTCTTGTTTCTCCCTAACTCACCCCAATCCTCAAATCCGTAAATTATGTCTTCTTTAGAATTGTATTCTAATTCAACTTTGGTGCTCATCTCGTCAAAGACGAGCACACACGTTCTATGGCTTTTTGGTAGATCCTTAAGTTTTTCTTTAAGCATGCAAAGGATGCTTTTTGAAATGCCAGTTCCAAATGGGAGCATGTCATACCATCGTGTTAATGTTTTTTGGGATGGCAATACAAACCCTTCATTTTTCAAAAATTTATAAAATGACGGTGATTTGTAATGGAATTTCAAAAAAAGATCTTTTTCTTCTGCGTTCCATTTTGTTCTTTCTTTGTGTACAATTTGGGTTCTTACAAAAGTTTGTACGCTTTTTGACTTTGATTCTAAAACCTCATTTAAGATAATACTACACGTATTTTTTAAAACACCGATTGGTTTAAATTTGCTTGACTTTGGCGACTTAAGAAGTTTTTCAATATCTATTTGAACTGGTGACGGCGGCGTTGGTGACGACGCGACGGCGTTGGTGACCAAGATTGTGGTTGACATACGTTATTCACAGCTCTTTCGGATTTCTTGCAATTATTTGAATAAAATTTTTGAGGGGGTCTTTTATTCAAATGAAGAAATTCGTCGTCTTTATTTACTGCCGAACTGTGATCCTCACTATCTTCAACCGGTGTAATTTTTCTTTTTCTGTGGGAAGAACTTTTTGGCTTTAGAAAAACATACATCTAAAATTATTTAAATGTAAGAAAGGCTTCATGTAGTTCAAGTCACTTAAATTGTTCAAGGTTAAATAAGCATACATAGGTATACAGTGTATACTATACACCCCTCCCACGCAATTTGTTTTTTTTTTGTCTCAACCCAACCTATACAAACCCTAGCATCTTATGCAAAACACGCTGTATACAACCAATAATGTATATTTGTCACCCCTTTTAATTGAAAGCAAATAACATACTAAATCATTTTAACCATTTTCTGATTTATTTTGTATGATACCATTGTAAGTTGCGTAACTTATTTGGTTTATTATTTCTATTTGGTGTACATAATAAGTTATTAGTCACCTTTCATAATAGCATTCATAGAATGCAAACTTAAATAAAGCTAGGTGACAAATTTAAGGTTCCTACATCAACCTTGCCTTTTATATGGTCAAAAATGAAAAAAATTTAATTATTTTATTTAAATTTAAGGTTCCTACATCAACCTTGCCTTTTATGTGGTCAAAAATGAAAAAAATTTAATTATTTTATTTGATAAGAGTAAGTAAAGTGATCAGCTATATATTGACATTAAGGTAATCACTGGACTCAAATAAAAAGTTAAAATTGTCAATTATAACTGACACCTTACATATTCATGAAAATATTTCTTTTGTGATTTAAATTAACTTACGTTACATTCCTATTATAAACTTTCTTATTTTGTTGTATTGGAATCAAATTTGCGGTTTTGCAATTATAAGGAACTGCATCCATATTCAATCGCGATCTTATGCTGTTCAAACATATTTCACTTTTATTAAAATGGTCTGCACAAATAAAAATTGGCTCATTGTTTATTAGCTTTTCGGAATAGCTATTTCCGGAGTTTACTAGCCAAATTTTGGCTAGACCTTCGTTTTGTGGCAGTCGAAACCGCGGCACACCTGAACTTTTTTTATTTAAACAATCCTTATAATCACAATACATTTTTACTTTAACTACAAATTTCACTACAAATTTCAATCTACCCGTAGACAAAACCGCACTCAAATACAAAAACTTACAACAAAAAGTCATCTATATGATAAACACAAATGAAATACATAACATATACATACATAATATGTCTGGATTGATAATTCATTTTTCTTCCAAAGATGTAGGTATACCTATGTATTCCTTAAACTGTTTTTTTCAACGTGTCTGTACATATTATTGTCCTTTTCAAAAAAGATCCCAAAAGGACTTTTTTAATCCCTTTTGAGCATATGAATTAGCATATACAACAACTAATATCATGAAAATGATATTCAAGCTACTAATGGTACTCACTGGATGCTCATAAGTCGCATGGTCGTTTGAGCAATGTTCGGTGTCTACTTCTATTTGTAATTATTCAATGGTAAGAACGTTTATTACATTCCGCAACAATATGGTATCTATATGGCTTGTCGTTGGACCCCGCAGTCACAAGCTGGAGAACTGATGCTTCCCCATCGGAAAAGAGAGTCTGCACATTTTCCATTATTCGTTCGGATACTGTTGTTGCGAGGTAGGTCAGACCCAACGAGCTGGCAAGATGGGTTCGAGACGGGAATGGTGTCAGCTTGCATAGACATTGCCCATTCCAATATTCGGGCAGAATTTGTATTAAACACATCATTGACCAGTTCTTCAGCGAGCTTTATAGTTGGATGATGAGATTTAAGCCTTTGCTGCTGGTAGAAATGTCTTCGTGGATAGGAAGTTCGGTGTTAGTCAGTATTTTGTTTCGCTCCCTTAAAGGGGTGTTTAAGCGTCGCAAGTGAGGTGGAGCAATGTTGTTTAGCACAGGAAGCCATCGTGTTGGTGTTGGCCTTATAGTGCCGGTTATAAGTCGCATGGTATTGTTCAGTTGCACGTCCACCCTCTGTACATGTACATGGGCACTATTCAGCCACACTGGAGCGCAGTATTCCGCTGTAGAGTACATCAATGCAAGTGCTGCAGTACGAAGAGTTGATGCCCATGAGCCCCAGGTCGATCCAGTTAGTTTTTACAGGATGTTATTGCGAGTTATGAGTTTGGCAGTTGTTGTGGTTTAGTGTGGTGTTGTTGAACTAAATAATGTAATTTGCAATTTGGTCTCATAAATGAAAACAGCACACTTCCGTTTTAGACATGCTTGGACACAGTCTCTATTGTCGAAACATATACTTTCAGTTGCTGCAGGTCTGAAGTTATAATCCTCTCTGTTTCATTGTTGTCCTTATCTTGGGTAGCTATTGCCAAATCATCCGCGTACCTAAATTTTATGGAAACGGTCGTAGGGATATCGCTGATATATGTATAGATTAAACAGTAGAGGGGCAAGGACGGAACCTTGTGAGAGCCCATTATTTAGCTTTCTTACTCCGCTTTTCTCATCATTTATAAAAACTTGGAGAAATCTGTTTGAGAGTAGATTGTTGATAAGGCGAGTTGTCTTTAGACAGGGAACTACTTTAAGAAGTTTGAATAAAAGTCCATCCTTCCAAACGGTATCATAAGCTGCAGTTAAGTCGACAAAAGTAACAGATGTTTTGAGCCTCCTTTCAAAGCCTGCCTCAATGTGTGTCGTCAAGGATAACACTTGGTCCGTGAATTTCTACCCGCACGAAAACCAGCTTGTTCAAAGAGCATTTCTACTATTCAGCAGATTTAACACTCTTAGCAGAGGTGTCTTGATGTTTATCAGCTCTTGAATTTGAATTAGAAAGATTCATTGGTGCTCGTCCGTTTGGAATTGAACAATCGAAAACTCTAGCACCGAATTCTTAGACTGACATTTCTAGTTAGTTCTGAATTGTGTACACTTTTTATGAGGTACAAATTAAAATCAATGAAGATTATTGTTCCGAAAGATCCCATTTCTGACACCATGTTGTTGGAAAACTGACAGGATTCATGAAATAAATAGCGATTAAGCAAACACCCTAATAACTGAGCCTCTTAAGAGTAGCACACTAATCAATAATCATGTATCTATCATGATGAAAGGTAGGAAATAAATCTTGAGTATTGATGGAACTGTCACTTCAGGTATTCTAATAGATTAATTCAACAACTGCTTCGAATAGAGATTATCATTAAGGTAAATTTAGATAGCTCCATCTCAATGGTTTTTTTTTGTTTAAATACAAGAAATAAACGTATACATAAGTAGTTAGGTACCTGTCCAATAAGTCATCACTTATTTAAATGATTAACTTCAAGGTACCTATGTATCTATAATATATTTCTGTAAACAATCTCATGTCACAATTATTTATAAGCAATCAAACATGAATTCAGCTCACTTCGATACTGCACATCATACACAATTCCAAAATGGCATTTAGAAATCCTAAATCCCGAAAACAATGCACTTTTATGGAACATACCAAGGACTTTAATATAGTATTCAACTTTTCCA
Organism: Philhelius festivus; assembly: GCA_963931855.1. Taxonomy (NCBI): domain Eukaryota; kingdom Metazoa; phylum Arthropoda; class Insecta; order Diptera; family Syrphidae; genus Philhelius; species Philhelius festivus. The sequence continues at coordinate 233,050,864 of OZ007555.1, read as the reverse complement.
TTCAATAAATTTTCCCCAAAAGCAGTATTACTTCCAAACTGGATTAAACAACAAAAATTCCAAAACAACAAAAATCAATACCCCGATTGAGAAGCTTATATGACAGACCTCCTAGCGAGCGGCATTTCTGCACCTCACAGAAGATCACAATAACCGACGACTGACGATGACGACGTTGCCTAAGCAGGGGGCCTCAGGGCAAAGCGGGAGGAAGCGTAAGCACAAATGTAAATATGTTTTATTGGCAATCGACTTCATACAACGCGCGGACAATTGGCAAAAGGCAGCCATTTCATTGCCCCAATGTTTTGTGGATTTATTTTTATTTTATCTTTGCCGATCGTTAAAGTTGGATCAAACAAATTTTGCATCCACTCGCTCAAGCAGCGCGAGCTTGAAAATAAAGACGTGAGCTCCAGCCCGTGGCTTACCCCTTTATCTGGGTCTCCTCCGTCCGAACGAATACCGGATGAGATCAATCCAACGATGATGGTGTGGAATGGCGGAAATATTATTGATGGCAATAAAAGTTCCTTTTCGGTTGAGATACTCGATTATGAGTACCTTTTTGGATCGAATTGCATCGCTGCCGCCGCGCCGGATGGTATGGACTGTGGAAGTAAGCAAGTCACCCCCGCAAAGATCTCCTCACAGAGTCGTTATTGTGTGAGTATAACATTTATTTGATTCCCTCGAACTTCCCCCTGCAAGGAATTCAAATAGAGACATAATGGTCTGACACTAGTTGTGCTATTAAATAAATCGCATCCGAAACGCGGTCGAGTATACGAGTATCTTTGTATCTTAACATCTTTGTTGGCAAAGTATCTTGTATGAGATACGATTGCTATATGATTGTATCAATTCGCTGTATGTACATTCTGGTTTGGGGCTCAATATAAATGAACGATTGTCGTCGTCATTGCATGAGGATACGGGTGGGGGAATTAAAAAGCGAATTTGTCATTAGTGTCGCCCATGGGGCCAAATGATAATAGGGCGACATCAGTGGAATGCACAATATCACAACATCAGATGATGGTTTCTCAGCTGAGCACTTCAAAGGTGCAGAAGTTAACGATCTTCAAAAGGGGAAGGTCTGCTATGTCAACGACCATATTGGACCCTATAATTTTGAATGACTCAAAAACTTAACTGTGGTCTTGGCCCCCCTCGGTAATTTTATTCTGATTTGCTTCGAAAGAGGATTTACAAAATTGTGTATAGGGGCGCCGAATAAACTGGTCCGCTAATGGGGTAATGCCTGCCCCCTTGTTCAACTTCCCTGCTTCCTTTAGCTAGCCGCTTTGCTAAACATGTTTATTATGAGATACATGAACAAACAGATAAAATAATAATTGTATCTGAATCGGATCGAAGCATTATGTTTAACATCGGCGCAAGTAACAAGCAGAGATTTGCAAATGGCATCGCCGCCGCCGTTGCTGCACCGCTTTTAGCCGACCATAGAAGACAACCACGACCGACGACGGACGGGACGACTCAACTGGTCGCATTGGATCAGGCGCAGATACGGAACAGATACGTGGTTGATGATGGTGATAACCAGATTAGGCGCATATATACGGTCGCATTTGATATCCTCGATGGCGGCGCGGCGGCTGTGAACGCCTCAGCAAATTATGGTTCGATGTTGGGGTAATTTATGAGCGTGTTTTTGAGCTTTGCTAAAGGAAATTTCGGCTCATTGATTTGTGTTTCGTTTTTTTATATGAGTATAGTTGTTGTGTTATTGGTTTGTATGGAATTATTGAGCGTGAATAGGGGCGGACTTGGAGTTGACAGTGTCGTAATGGAATGAATGTGGGCTTAATTATGTCGTTAGGCTCATGTCGAATCAAAACAGGTAATGGAAATTAATTTAATTGAGTGGTATCACTTGAATCGAAGATAAAGCGTGAGGGGATTTAATTGGGACTGCTTTTGTAGGAGTTTGAATACCAACGGAGTTCGGAGTATGTTCTTAAGTTACATAAAATACTTTAAGGAATGTCTATCAAGTTTGTCGTATTATCATATGTTATTTAAAACGTTCATACATATGCATTGGTTCATAAATGAACAATTACGTAACTACTTATCGAAGCTTAGTTAAACTATGTATGCATATACCATTTACATATGCATATTTATTAAAAGATCAAAAAATCGAGAGATTACTCATTAGATATCTCATATCGCGTTAGATCAAATAGTAATTGTAGTTGTAATCGTAAATTGTAATTGTAATTGTAATTGTAATTGTAATTGTAATTGTAATTGTAATTGTAATTGTAATTGTAATTGTAATTGTAATTGTAATTGTAATTGTAATTGTAATTGTAATTGTAATTGTAATTGTAATTGTAATTGTAATTGTAATTGTAATTGTAATTGTAATTGTAATTGTAATTGTAATTGTAATTGTAATTGTAATTGTAATTGTAATTGTAATTGTGATTGTAATTGTAATTGTAATTGTAATTGTAATTGTAATTGTAATTGTAATTGTAATTGTAATTGTAATTGTAATTGTAATTGTAATTGTAATTGTAATTGTAATTGTAATTGTAATTGTAATTGTAATTGTAATTGTAATTGTAATTGTAATTGTAATTGTAATTGTAATTGTAATTGTAATTGTAATTGTAATTGTAATTGTAATTGTAATTGTAATTGTAATTGTAATTGTAATTGTAATTGTAATTGTAATTGTAATTGTAATTGTAATTGTAATTGTAATTGTAATTGTAATTGTAATTGTAATTGTAATTGTAATTGTTATTGTTATTGTTATTAGTATTATTACTGATTAGATTAGATTAGATTTTTATTTTTTCTTCAAATTAGTTACAATTTTGGTTTTTAATATATATAATAAAAGAATAAAAAATACAATAATAGGCTATGGTGTTACCGTCTGCCTGATTGACTTTAAAAACTGTTCTTTGTATATAGTAATAATTAGTATTTATAATCATTTTTTTAGTGTTTCTTTTTTCAATTTATACATAAATTCAAGTTATTTTCTAAAGTAAAAGTACTACAATCGTTTAACGGGGTTGGATAAATATGTAGAGAAACAATATTATATTAAAATATTAAAATAAAAGTTAAAAAAAAAATTTTAGTTTTACCACCATAATCAGTGTTTATAAAACATATTTTAACTGAAAAGAATCTTCAAATTATTAATACATATTATGGGCTTTTAGTTTAGCGAAAACGAAATTAGAGGGACTTTTAGTTTAGTCAAAACAAAAATAAGATACATCTGTATTATTATACGACAGTTTGGGCTTTTAGTTTAGCTAAAACAAAAACATTTTCATAAGTGCTATAAATCATAAGGATCGTAGAGTGAAACATGACATACTATAAATTATTTATGTGTATTCCGATATTATCAGTTTTCTATATTCCGATGCTGTTTCGAGATAATGGTATAAGTTAAGCCAATTTTCGCCGTTTAGTACGTTTTTTGTTTGTTCCATTGACAAAGTTGTTTTTCCAAGATAGAGAGTTCTTATTTCTTTGTATACAGGGCATATTGACAAAAAGTGAAAACAATCCTCTTTTGTTATTAGTATTATTATTGTAATTGTAATTCGGATAGTAATTGCAATTTTAATTGTCATCGATATTGTCATTGAAGCTGTAATTAAAACTGTAATATTAATTGTAATTCGAATTTATAATATTCAAAAGCGTACAAGTAAGTAGCTTATGTGTAGACAAGTAGCTTATGTGATGATTCAGCCCTTGGCTTCGTAGACTATTTGGTAAGTTTTTTTATTCAACATATTGCATTTAAGTTCTCGGACCCATTAAGCCTACTAGAAGCATTATTATCGATTCTTTTATAAAACAAAATTCTCAGAAATTTTAAAATCCACCAATAACAACAAATTAAATTGACACAGGATAAGCTTTTTGCATTAACACAAAACCATTCCTATAGATGTCAGCAGTACCATTTAGACAAATTTAAGCCATTCACTCCTCGACGCATAGACTCATTTCACACAGATTCTCGTCTCAAATGGAAATAAGATACTTTAACGTCCCACATCCAGCTTCCAGTTCATATAAAGATTCCAATCGAAAAAAATTTGTCAAAGATTTCCCACAGATAAGCAGAATGGTCATCAAGCTAAGTATTCCTGTATTCACAAACGAGGAGCAAACTCAGGGCCATATCATCAGCAACAAAATATCATCGGAATACCAAAGAAACAATATTGAAAACATGATTCCGGGAATTGGAAACGATTGGTAACGATTTATGGACAAAATTGAGACAAAGGCCGACATCCACCGACGTCGATGACATCCTTGAAAGCCGAAACAATTAATTTAACTTCAAATTAATGACTTATGTATGCGCCTGCGCTGAACTTGTCCTGTGCGTTGGTCGCTCGTTTGTTCGAAATAAAAAAATAGGAATTTGAAGTAGCATCATCTGCAGAAACCTGCTGTGATTCAGAACATGATATTCAAATGTTCAAATTCCATTGTTTTAATTTTTGTTTAAAAAAAAAAACAAAATTTGCAAAATGTTGAATTCGCATAATACTCGTATGAAGCAACAAATTGAAAGTTTATTCTTGTTTAATGCTTAAATCTAATGTCAGAGCAAGTTCCAAGTAAGGGGAAAGCTTGTGGTACCGCGAAAGAAGTCTGTTTTATGTAGTCGTGTTTCTCTAAGACCCCAAAAACCCGCCAAAATCATGCAGCGAGCGTGAAATCAATCACACTCTCATCAGCATGATCCGAAAATCAAATTCAACACATAAATTTACCCCGAATCGAAAAACAATAGAAATTGAGATTTAAGTTCCGAGAAAAATATAATGAAACCCTCTCTACATCCGATAGTCTGCAATACATACATCCTTCTCTCGGATGATGATGATGACACAAAAACGACAACAATTTCAATGACATTGATGCAGACACGACAAACGAATTCAAAATACAAAATTGAAATTCCATTTTACGGACCTTTTTGACAAATTCATAGCCAGCTAGCTGGAATATCAAAATATTATCTCAAGATCTTTTCAGCCCTCAGAGAGTAGTCGAGTGAGAGTTGGAAGAAGACTGCAACTTCATGGAGATGATACACTCTGAGGATAATAATTAATTCTTTTATGGTTGATACAGACAGTCAGCGATGGATGGCTAACTTGGAGATGTGTCGTCTGCAACTCTCATCTCAGAAACAAATTTTCAATCAATTCGACATGATTTATTGAGACTTGCACCGCAATGAGATTTATATTCGTTTCTATTGTGGTTTTGTGAATGAAAGAAGTTCTAAGAATATTCGAGGTTGAAGATAGCTATGATGTTATCACTAAGGAAGAGATAATGAGAGGCATGTCTTTGGTAAAGATAAAAGCAACTTCAGTTCCATAAGATTTAAGCGTAAAAGTCCTGATAAAGGCAGGGATAAATGATTATGCAGTACCGAATTAAGTATTTTAACAATTCAAGAACAAAGAAGTAGACTTAGACAGACATCGAACAACAGAAATTATGTTTAATGTGTTTTCAAGTTCGTCGGTCAGCTCTTTCGTTTTCTATGTAAATGAGCTTATTTTCTTCTTTTGAATGCAGCATAACATGTTAATATCAAGCAAATTATCTTTGAATGTGTCTTAAATCAAATATAGTTTAAAATAATCACAGATAGGTAAGAACACTGACAGATCAAAATTAAAAGTTGAAATATATCAAACCTCTAAAATTAGTTTTTTTTTTTTTTTTTTTTTCAAAATCAAAACCCATAAAAAACTTGATTCTTACAACCGTTCATTAAAAATAAGAATAATCCTCTTTTTTTCAAGGAGGATCTCTCAATTTAAAGAAATAAAACAACCTGAAATCGATCTGGCTTGCTGTTAGGGACGTGGGAAGATATTGTCAGCCCTCAAATTCGAATGAAACACACTCTTAACCTGCTTGCGTTTCTTTTGTAATCTTTTAATTGCTTGAAAATTTGTCCTTTTGTATTGTTCAAGTTGGAATTTTCTTATCCTTCGGTAGTCGCACTCAATTACCTTAAGGATGTTTTATATATATATTTCTTTTTTTTTTTTTAAACGGTTGCCAGCAAGTCAGGTGTAATAAATCAATTAGTTGCACGTGTAATGATTGTTGGTCGAAAGGGCGAGGGTTAAACTAGACAAAAAGAGTGCCGGCATATCGTGTGAGAAAACGATATTTTTCGTAGAGATTTTGAAAGAATTTTTTATTTGGCTTGATTTCTTTAGAAATTAAAGAATCTGGCAGAGTATTTATTGTTATGATATTTTATTTATTGAGCTTGAAAATGAAGTTGTCAATGAAATATTCGAGAAGCATTCATGTTTTATTTTTGTTGCTTTCAAAGGTTATGAATTGGTCAAGTTCTTTATATTTGACAATAAACTGTAACGTTATCATTGTAAATACTATGTTGATGGTAAAAGGTTGATTCATACATAAAGGTAGTATACTATTAAACGGGGTTTCGATATTATAAAAATTTGTAAAAAGCTAATAATACAAATTATTTTTTTATCGCAAACACTTATGAAATAAAAGAGGTAAGAACTAATTTCTTATACAACCAGAGAGCCCCAGCTATTATTATTATTTATGGAAACCTCACAAGAAAAAGTCTTATCAGGTCCTCTCACACGATCTTAGTGGCCACTTCACATTGACTCGGCATGAAATAACCGTGACCTCAAATTATTCGAGCAGAATGCCTATTTACGCATCAGCTATGGGGCATGTGACAATCTCCAATTTTGAACTTCATGTTCACAGCCATATTACGAGTATCTCATATGAGCCAAAAGAAATTTGTTATTATCAATCGCAAGCGCTCTTCGCTCATCATGAAGATGTTAATACCATTGTTGTTTTCCAAGATGTGTGATCAGATGATGGCGCTAGCCATTAACCAAACAGTTACATTCTGCATATGCATTGCCACTTGGTTGACCACGTGTAGATTGATATCATCCCAAAATCCGACAACTTTGCTTGTTGGCGTACTTCTTCATCCCAAAATTACAGTTTGGGCAAAAAACTAAGTAAACAGATCTTGTTTTTTCATATGAAGTTAGCACGATAAAAAAAATAAAATAGGTATTCGATGATTTTAACTTTAATAAAAGGGTAGTGAAAGTATGATGCTACATTCGATTAAAATTTGCAAAATCATTGGTTGAACCTAGTTTCATACTAAAGGAGTTTTAACATCCTACTAATTCAATTGAAATTTTGCGCCAATGTTTTCTCTGATAATTAATTTGTTTACTCTTTTAGTAGTAAGTGATAAATACAGAATGCCATGTGATTTTTTGAGCAATGCATTCGTAAAAAAAATCGAACTCAAAATTTTTATCAAAGTTGATATTAATATGATAGTGAAGACGAAAAATGTGGGTCCCAAAATTCTGTCTGTCTGTCTGTTCCACTACGGCCTAAAAGGCTGGGCTGATTTTCGTTAAACTTGGTAGATATAGTTTTAATTTTTTCGCCCCACACGTTTTTTTTTCCTTTTCTTTTTAAGACCAAAAAATAACGGTGCCTGCCATACAATTTTTTTTTCGAAATCTTATAAATATTTTTTTCTCAAGAACTGTCCCACAGAATTTTGAAAAAAAAAAATCATAAAACTTCATTTCGTCATTTTAGGTAGATAATGGTTAAAAAAATTTTGTCCAAAAAATGGTTATTCTTGGAGGCCCCCTTGGAACCATGTTTTTGGTTTTTGATTTTCTAGAAAACAGTACAACCGATTTTAATCATTATGAAGCACCTTCAAGATTTAAATATTATTGCTTCTAAAAGCTTAAAAAGCTTCTAAAAAGCTTAAAAAAACATTGCATTTTAAGACTTTAATAAAAATATTTTTTTAATTTTTGAAAGAAAAAAATTTGTTTTTTTTTTTGAAAATTCGATACCTCAAAAACTGCTCAATATTTTTTTTGTAAATTAAAGTTTTATTCGAACAGTAATAAAAAGTTTAAATATGCGTACCAAAATTTTTTTTTAAATATGTTTTAAAAATTTTGTATACAAAAGCTTATTTTTTTTGAAGAAACCACTAAAACTAATTACAATTTTGTTCTTGCATAAAATAATATTTGCTCAAAACACATGTCATCCTGTGTTTAGCTCCAACTACTAAAGGAGTTTTAGTCATTTAAAAAATTAATTTTATGCTTTTTCTCTAATAACAATAATTTTTGATTTCGTATAACTCTTTTTCCTATGATCGCAAAAGTACAACAAGTTATAACTTCACGTATTAATATATGCCGGATTTAGTTTTGCAGATTTGGACCACTATGTGAACCTAGAACTTATTATAACTCTATTGTTAGGTACACTACTTATGGAATCACTTACATTCTTTTTCTTTTGTTTCGTTAATGATATTATACGAACCAAATAATGGCCGCCATCACAGGGCCCGTAGTAAAAATCTAACAATTAATTCCGGAATAAAAATGCCCAAATGAGAAGCACCAAAAACGCCCTCGTAGTGAATATTTTCCAACTTTTGGTAACATTATTCAAATTTGTCAAATAGGTATCCATTGTAACATCCTTATGATGTTTTGTTTTTGCGATTAGCTGTATGCGAAATTGTTCAGATAGGTCCTATCCCTAAGAGCAAATATTATTTAGTTATAACATATTTATGTTAATTAAAATAAAGAATATGTTTGACGTTTCTCTAATATTCTTCTTATCATCATCCTTACGATAACAGCGTCAATGTTTATATGTATTTGCTATCCCTTTAAGATGCGCTTACCCGCGTCTTTATAAAACTCTGCCTATATTGTGACTTTTATCACGTCATCCAGGACGATTTTTTTGTCGATGAGATCCGTGAGGAGCTCTGTACACTATTGAAACAGTTTCTAAATGGCATATTATTCAATCGATTTATCCAGATTGAAACTTAAATCTGGATGTAAATTACATACATAAATCCAATGTAAATACATTCGGACAGTTAGGTTTTATATCCGTTAAGAGATTTCACCCACCCAAAATCTACCGATGTGCTACTCGTAGTTTCCATAAATATTTTACAATTCATCAAGAAAAATTATGTATTTTGTGAGAGATAGATATGGTGATATGGAGCACATTTCCCTAATGTCGCACTTTTATTTTTATAGATATTTGGAAATTGACAATTTAAGTAAATTTTAAGTTGAAAAACTATTTCTGAGATAACGTAGGTTTAATTTATTTGCAGGTTTAGCTCAAAGTTATCACCAGCACAGAAAACTGGACGCAAATATTCTAAAAGGTCCTAATGATCTTATCATAGAAAGCGAACCTTTTCATTTCAAATAAATTTAATTCAAGCAAACTCAAAAGCAGCTTTTCCAACTTGAATTACCCTTCGTTTTGATGGATAGACACAATACTCGCTTTCTTTCTAATGTATTTTGTTTCTTTCTTCATTCAATTTAAATTCAACTTTAAGCAGATCGTTCAACTCATGGATCGAAAATCTAAATCAAATCGATCGATAGTTAGATTATGTGTGGATGAAAATTTTCTCCCTAATTTTTTATTTACTTTGCATTTGACTTCAAGGGTACGTGTGAATTTCCAGTAGATGTGTTTTACAATAGAAACTTATAATTCGTAAAGAGTTTTGAAATTTATACCGAAGTTAATACTCAAAAATGTTTTTGTTCGTTGTTTTTTTACGAAACATTTATGTGTGTGATCAGTAAGAATATAGTATATCTTTGTTTTTCGCCATAAATGTGTGCCCTGGCCATATTGGCTTTTTATTCCCTTCAGCTAAATGTGTCTCCTAGATTCAAAAACAACGTATTCCACTTTTTTTTTAGTTTTGAGATAATTAAAAAAACGTATTTCGAGAAGAGGCCTTAGAGAATCGTTAAATAAAATTGTTTTTATATTTCTGTTTAGACCTTCAATCTTTACTGAATATCATTTTCCTTTGGCAATCAAAGCGTCTTTGAAATATTTAACAATGCATTTTGAAATACTGTTGTTTTGAAAGTCAGTAACTGGAATAATGGCGTTTTGAAATTTTTTACCAGAGAATTGAAATTTTCATTTTGGAATAAATTGTTTTTGAAAATGAAACAGATACAATTTGGTTTAATTTTTTCATTAAGTTTGGATTTAAAAAAATAAGTTAGTTGTATTAAATAACAAATTAACAAAAACGTAAAAAATTAAAGAAATTCATATACTTTGTATTATTATAACGGTTTGAAAAAGATTACATAAATATCTATAAAAAATGTATAATGGCTCTGCTGTTGTCAATATTCTGCATTATTTAAAAGAACTACCTTTATGGTTGCATGTAGGCATAATTGGCAATTGTTTTCTTTTGTACCAACATAGTAAACAAAACAGATAAATATACTTAATTTTGCCTTAAAGGCAACAAATTTTAAATTTAAAAAAATTACTTACTGCTCTACTTTAGCAAGCTGACATATAACATTAACAATATTTGCATTTTTTTGCTTTTGATTCTAGGAGACACAAATCTACCAATTTTAATAAGATTCTCTCTTACCTACTTACACAAAAAAGTCAATGGTGATATTTTTTTAAGTACGATATTGAGGAACCGACCAGGAAACATAAGACTAGGAGAAAAAAGATCAGTTTAAGGCATACTTTTTAAAAAATTAATGAAAAAAATATAACTTAGAAATAAAATATGGATTTTATTTGTACTTATAAAAAAATTAAATAAAAAGTAGTTTAAACAAAAACAGTTTCATGCGTAGGTACATTACTTAAATTTGGAAATTTTTCGAATCATGATGATAAAGCTTGATTTTAGTATTCCGCTTGAGGATTGCAGATTTCAGTCATAAAGCCTTACCAAAAAAGGGTATCATAGGTAAGTAAAATAAAAACAATCGCAAGGTTGGCGTATTAAATATTTTTCTTAAAAATGTTTATAAAATGTTATATATACAAAATTATTTTTAAATTTTTGTTCTAGCTTAAATTCATATCTTCTGTTTTTATCTCCAAATACTTAAAGAGTTGTTTTAGCTTTTAAAAAATTGATTGTATGTTTATGAACATTTTTGTTTAATAACTTTCATTTTTAAAATTCTAAGACTATTACATTAGAGCAAGTTTCCTTTGTATGCAAGGCAATTCCTTCTGTTGTGCTATAATTACAAGGTTCTACGGTATCGGGATGATCTGTGAGTCAGTTACGATTTTAGCGATTTTTGAATTTCTTCTTCATCGGAAACTACTAATGCTAACGAGTTGAAATTTGGTGGGGTGCTTGATCAATTCAGCAAATATTGGGAACTTGAAGTTTCTCACTTTATTAGTACTTAAGTTAGAAAGAGGTCGAAAATCGCCTGAATTTGGCTTGACTATACTGGGTACATCCCAATCAAGTCACCAATATTTAACTCGATTAAATATTTCAAAGTTATTTGCACCTATTCCAGCTTTGCTCAAGCAGTATTCTAATATAGCTTGTTAGCAATATTTAATTGTCTTACCAGTTGCTCACCTTGCAATTTGGTAAATAATCGGAACTATTTTCAAGGCCCATAACTGTTAAATACATTGTAGAATAGTACTTATCTTAAAGCAGCTTATTTTAAATCAGATAAGCACTTTACTTTGTTATTGGTAAACTATTGCATGCCGAAATATTGTACAAATAAAAAAACTTTTGAAACTGAAATTATTTGTGGAAAAAGTATAGTTAGTTTACTATTGTTGTGTTTTGGTGCATTTCATTATTAATAGAAATAGAAATGCAATAAAACACAAATTTATTGAGGAAGTTTTTTTTAACACTTACTAACTATTACTGACTATTATTCTTAGGTCAGTTTAAACGTTTCGTAAGGTGTGATTAAGGGTTGCACTCAATATATTGATCTGCTTATTTCTTTTGGATAAATTATTGCCCTTTTATCTTTTCGATCTTTGAAAAGTTAATTAATTGTCATTGCAAACCATCGATTATGTAGAAAATATCCTCAACAAAATTAGCCATTTACTATGATAAGGAATCAAAGAAATGACAAATCATTAATCAAAATCAATTAATTAAATTCAATGAAATCTAAACAAACATTCAAGACGTTCGGGATCTCATTGAATCATATGGAAACACAACTTAACTCTTCACAGCGTCTTACCACATTCATTTATTCATTCATCAATAGCTGTAGATCGATGAGTAATAGACGAGCTATGTTTATGATTGAACTTGTGCGCGAAGACTCTCATAACAATTACACTACTTCGAGCCGATGATGATCCCTTCTAAGCCGGGCTTAATGGCGAAGACGAAGTGCCGCCAGACACATTACCGTCGCATTAAAATCGACTCAGCTCAGCCAAATTAACTCATCGGCCCATCGAAGCGATTGTTGGTAATTATAAAAATAAACAGAAGAAAATAATATCTATCAAAACCGTTTAGCGCGCTTTATTGACGAGCAGAAGAAGTGTAAATTGATAATCGCTTGGGTCAACAGCAGTGCTGCCGCAGCGCCTAACCTGCTCCGGAGGTATGTACCTTTACCTGGGCATATTTTCTTCGTCGGTCGGTCAGATCATCTTCAAAGGTAATTTTATGTTTACGCGATGAGTGGCAGTGGCGATGGCGGTGCGGTGTTACTTGCCACTTCAGACACAGCGCTCGGAAACCTTGAGTGGCAATTTTTGGGAATCGACAACTTCGTCGTCTCAGTCGGTCGATACGAATCCCAAATTGACGAAGTAAACACGCAGCAAATGGGCAAATATGCACGTTCCGAATGGACAATATGAATGTAGGTATGTTGTTTCAGCGGCAGCCAGAGGGCGGCTCAGTGTATTGATGTGTCCGGGAGGACCTCTGGGTTCTATTCGTCCACTCAATTTGTCGGAATATGGTAAATCCGCTGGGTAAATACATACGGCAGTTCTTAGTTCTAGAGACGGCAGCATTGTAACTTCTGCAGCAGCCTGCTACGTTGTAGGTCAACTATAGGGAGAATTTGTTTACCCGAATCATCCGAAATTTATGTTTGACCGAAGAGCAAGGGGGGCTCACATTGCTGGAAGTGGTGAAAAGTCGTTAAGTAGCTTTTTGGTATTGAATTGGAATGAAGTGGTTGGGGTACATCAACAAATTTTTAGCTTGAGTTGAATTGAGATAATGAAAAGTTTGCCAGATCAATTTCGAACTTATAACCATGGTGTTGGACGGGGTTCTTGTTTTAAGGTGGCAATCGTTGAGCGGTTTCTTTTTAGTTTTTAAATGTTGTTTTTTCACTAATTATGATGGAAGATACTTATGATATGAAAGTAACCGACGCGACGACTTAACGGTCTTTAAGTATGTTTAAACTGGGGCCGAATTATTTCATCACGGCGGGCCAGCCTTACGTCAAGCAATTCATGATATTATAGTGCACGTATGGGAGCAGGAAGAAATGCCAGAAGACTGGCGAAAAGGCATAATATGCCCCATACATAAGAAGGGAGATGTCACAACGTGCAGCAATTATAGAGGTATCACGTTGTTGAGTACCGCCTATAAGATATTCTCCTCTATCCTACAAGACCGGATAACTCCATACGCTTAAACCGTCATCGGACATTATCAGTGTGGTTTCATTCCAGGCAAATCAACAACTGATCAGATCTTTACCCTTAGGCAGGCGATGGAAAAATGTCTAGAATTTAACATCCCAACATACCATCTGTTTATAGACTTTAAGGCCGCCTATGATAGCATAGCCAGGGTAGAACTTTACAAAGCCATGAGAGAGTTCGGCATCCCAAATAAATTGACACGACTATGTAGGTTGACCATGACCAACGTAACAAGCCAAGTAAAAATAGCCGGATTGCTATCCAGACCAATCAACATCTTTAATGGACTCCGACAAGGGGACGGTTTGGCCTGCCTCCTCTTCAACCTGACGTTGGAGAAAGCAATCCGTGACTCTGGCACGGCAACAAGAGGGACCATCGTCAACAGGTCCAGCCAGTTACTGGCTTACGCAGACGACATCAGCGGAAGAACCGAACAAGCTGTACACGATTCCTTCATCCAGATCGAGCAGGCTGCACAAAATCTGGGGCTGCACATTAGTGAAGGTAAAACAAAGTACATGGTGGCGTCGAATGCGAGAGGAACAGTTGGTCAAACAATCAAGGTTGCGGAGCATGAATTTGAAGTGGTGCAATCTTTTAAATACCTTGGGTCAATAGTAGCAGCCGATAACAATATAGAAGAAGAAATACGCGGGCGGCTTCTCAAATCCAACAGAGCCTACTAAGTCTGTCAAAGCTCTTAAAATCCAGAAATCTTACCATAACTTCAAAACTGCTGCTGTACAGGACCATGGTCCTGCCAGTACTCACATATGGATCCGAGACTTGGGTGCTTAGCAAAAGGCACTCCGACCTCTTAGCTGCGTTCGAGAGAAAAGTCTTAAGGAGAATTGTTGGCCCCATATGTGAGGAAGGACGATTCCGGAGACGGTACAATCATGAACTGTACGCAATCTAGCTAGAAGCAGATATCGTGACAAAAATTAAGCTCGGTAGACTCCGGTGGGCAGGGCACCTAGCTCGCATGAGCGAAGAGGAACCTGCTCGGAAAGTTCTTTGTGGTACATTCTATGGTAGACGACAGTAGACCATGCTTGCGCTGGAGAGATGGCGTAGACCAGGACGCCCGAAGCCTTGGGGTGCGCAACTGGATGGCGTCGGCTAGAGACCGGGATAGGTGGAGAGACTTGTTGAAAGAGGCCAGGACCGGAACCCGGTTGTCGAGCCGATGATGATGATGATGAAACTGGGGCCTTAGCACGTAACTTGAAAAAATCGAGTTTTGTCGATATAATCGATTTTTCGATTCGATTGAACCAAATAAGGAACAGCCTTCACTCGATTTTATCAAGTTACGTGCTGGCAAACCTGGTTCTTCTTGTGCGGTTTTATATATTGCTAGTGATAGAACAGAATTCGTATGTCTCAGAATAACTTTTTTTTTCAATTGGGACGGGTAGATTTTGGCGGCCATGTTGTTTTGGTGACATCTCTCAAATATGTTGATTAGTATTTAGTCTCGCTTGACATTCTGCATGAACGATTTGAGGGTAGTGAATTGCTACTAATGTCATACTATTTAACTCCGCTAGACTTTTTCTTGTGGGGTAACCTGAAATCTTAGGCCTGTACGAATATGCCACAATCGATCAATGCCCTTAAAGTGAACATAACACAGGCTATCGCTCAACAGAATCTATGCGGAAGAGTCATTGAAAATTGAACCACTCCGAGGCGGACATTTTAACGATGTCCTTATGTATACAAAATGGCATACATAGGTCTTTAAATAAAAAAAAAAATCGAATTTAGCTTAAACCTTACACACAGCTTATTTTATTCTATTTTAGTATTAACCGGCCTTATTTGAAGAAAACAGTTGTTCTAAAATATGAAGTGAAGATTTAAGTAATTTATTTTTTTTTTGTTGGTAGAAATCTTCAAAAGACACTTGGTAATATTCGGTACGATGTTGTGTGGGACCGAGATCAGAACCAATCTATGAAAGATCGACAAATATTTTTTCTTTTTTATTTTATAATCACTTTGGGGGAAGTTTAATGTTTCAATACTTTCCCATAGCTTTTAGACAATCAGCTCATGAAGCTTTGTTCCTCTAAGTTTCCGAACATTGTGTCTTATATTTAACACGGGTTCCATCTCGGAGTTGGTATAACTTTGCAGTCACTGGGTTACCTGCGGCGTGCCTAATCGGGAAACTGCTGAGTGTCTTTAACCTGGCAAAGTCCAGCAGCGCAACTTTTAGTCACGTCGAAGTGCTTCCTTTACCTCCTTTTGGTTTTTCCCCGGGCAATGATTTTAGTATCCACACAAATTAGCTAAAATTGGAAACCTCGAAAATCTCTCTAATTCGTTAGGATATGTTACAGAGGCTAGCTCCGTAACTGAAAACCATCGTGCTTCCGAAACTGAAACAACGCCTCGGATAACTAATGATAACATGTTGACGACTTTTAGCTATCGAATAAGGACAATGATTGGTTTCTGGAATGTGAGGACACTCCTGGATGATGGCAGTGAAGGTCCCCACAACGCCAGATTCCTCCAACTAGAGAAGGAATTCATGCGGTACAGGCTGGACATCTTAGGCCTAAGCAAAATACGTTGGTTGGGCTCGGGCAAGTTCAAGTCATTTTCTACTCCGGCAAAGCTTCAGGAAGCACACATAAAACTGGGGTTTGGTTGCTGCTAACAAAAACAGCTGTCAGTAGTCCTCTGATTTCATGGGAGCCCGTTGGAGAAGCAATAATAAAGCCACGATTCTGCACAAGAGTACGTCCCGTCACCATTATACAGTGTTACGCCCCAAAATATCTCGCACCCGATGAGGAGAAAGAATGCTTCTACAGTCG
Organism: Philhelius festivus; assembly: GCA_963931855.1. NCBI lineage: Eukaryota > Metazoa > Arthropoda > Insecta > Diptera > Syrphidae > Philhelius > Philhelius festivus. The sequence goes on along the minus strand of OZ007555.1, from coordinate 233,034,374 downwards.
GCTAGGAGCCGCTTACAACAAAACACCGCGCGGAGATATTAAAATGGTTATAGGATATTTGAATGCCAAATTTGCAGCAACAACGATGGACTCAAACATGTGATGGGAAACCATTAGAGCTGTGTAAATCGTTCATTTCAAATGATCGAATCGTTCAACAATCGATTACGAAAATGATCCGATCTTTTCAATCAATCAATCATTCGATCATTTTCATTTCACTGAAATGATAAAATACTGTTCCTATTCGATATTAATTTCGATTTCGATGATAAGATTGACTTGTGGCTTTGATAGTTCTCACAAAATACTCTATAGGCGTTTTTCTTTTTTAGTTCAGAACAGAACCTGAGTTGTCAAAAAATAAATTGTGTTTCTTTTTTAGTTCAGGGTGTTCAGAGTTTCGAAAATGTGTTTCTTTTTTCGTTCTGAGCATGTTCTGAGCGTGTTCAGAGTGCGCTCTATGAGCTCAGAATAAAATAACTGAGCAGACAGAGTAAAATGCTTAACACAAGCATTTGACAGATGGAAATTAAAAAAAAATGGCGACAGCTACATAAGTGGTCAGGTCTGTTTCAAAATATACTCAGAGCGCTCAGAGCACGCTTGGTTCAGAGAATGTTCGGAACATGCTCGACATGCTCGGACTCTGTTCAGAGCTCTATACTGAACTAAAAAAGAAAAACGCCTTATGATGATGGCTACTTCATGGGTTAAAAAGTGTCAAAAAATTCAAGAAAAAGAGATTTTATTTGTTGCTTCGGAAAAGAGCAATTTTAGGGCTTTCGGCTAACATTTGGTACGAAATATACTTTGTACGTCATAACTGAATTCGTCCTCTATTCGTCAAGTCATAAACTGTCAATTTCCATCACAGGATGGCTACGATGTCAATGGATTAAAAAACGTCTAAAAATGCAAAAAAAAAGAGATTTTATTTGTTGCTCCGGAAAAGTGCAATTTTAGGGCTTTCGGTTGACATTTTGTACGAAATATACCTTGTACGTCATAACTGAATTCGTCCTCTATTCGTCAAGTCATAAACTGTCAAATTCCATGAAAGGATGGCTACGATGTCAATGGATTAAAAAACGTCTAAAAATACCAAAAAAAAGAGATTTTATTTGTTGCTCCGGAAAAGTGCAATTTTAGGGCTTTCGGCTGACATTTTGTACGAAATATACCTTGTACGTCATAACTGAATTCGTCCTCTATTCGTCAAGTCATAAACTGTCAAATTCCATCAAAGGATGGCTACGATGTCAATGAATTAAAAAACGTCTAAAAATACCAAAAAAAGAGAGATTTTATCTGTTGCTCCGGAAAAGTGAAATTTTAGGGCTTTGGGCTAACATTTGGTACGAAATATACTTTGTACGTCATAACTGAATTCGTCCTCTATTCGTCAAGTCATAAACCGTCAAATTCCATCAAAGGATGGCTACGATGTCAATGGATTAAAAAACGTCTAAAAATACCAAAAAAAAAAGAGATTTTATCTGTTGCTCCGGAAAAGTTAAATTTTAGGGCTTTGGGCTAACATTTGGTACAAAATATACCTTGTACGTCATAACTGAATTCGTCCTCTATTCGTCAAGTCATAAACTGTCAAATTCCATCAAAGGATGGCTACGATGCCGATGGATTAAGAAACGTCCAAAAATCCACATTAAACATATCGGATCCTGATACACCAAATATATATCAGTTCAACCCAACAATTGTTTTTGCGGCCTACAACATCAACGACCAACCCGATCAATCATGTTGTTCAATGCCGAGTTCAACCCAGAAGTTCCAGTCCACCGTCCGTTTGGCGTTCATAATCCACGTTGATTGAATCGGAAGAAATGGAATCAAGTAAATCATGATTAATCGAGTCAACTGATATCGAAAATCGAGACTCATTGAAATGATTGAGATTGAAATAGAAAATCGAGAATCCAGAATCGAGAATCATGTAAATGATTGAGATTGAGATCGATTAAAATGATTGATTTCGATCATCAATACTTTTCGATGATCGGATCAAAAAAATCGAATCGATCCCGATTGACACAGCTCTAGAAACCATGGAGTTGGGAATTGTAATGATAACGGTGAGCGGTTCATTGACTTCTGCAATACTAACTGACTCGTCATTGGCGGCACCATGTTTGAGCACAAGACGTGCCAAAAAACAATTTGGGTGTCAACGGACGGGCAAGCATCTTCGAATCAAATTGATCACTTCGCGATTAGCCGTCGCTTTAGAAGTAGTCTCTTGGATGTTCAAAATAAAAGAGGAGCCGATATGGGACTTGCTCGAGATCACCACCTTATGGTAGCTACTGTAAGACTTCGTACAGCTGCAGCTCAGAGATCCAATGTCGTAACCCGCTTACCCCGGTTCAACGTCGACAGACTATAAAGAATCCCTTAATACGCCAACAATTGAGAGACCACCTTATACACGGAATGATGACAATCAGCAGCATGGAACCTGAATCCATCGAAAACCACTGGAGTGCTGTGAAAAATGTTCTTATATTAGGTGCTGAAAGAATAGTCGGCCAAGCGAATGGAAACAATAACGCTTGGCTTTTTGAAGAAACCTGGAAACGGATCGACGAACGGCAAAATCTCAAGGCCCGTACTGCAGCTGCAACTGGAGTAGAAAAAAGAGCTGGAATCCCTGCATCGCACGAGAAAGAGAGAGGTTCACCGCAGAGTAAGACGTGACAAGGGTAACCACATCAACGCTTTGGCCCAACAAGCAGAAGATGCTGCTAACAGATGCGATAGTAGAACCGTCTACAGCATTATTAATGAACTGGTTGGTACTCGCAGTTCTAAACAATACCTAGTAAAAGACTCAGACTTAGTTCGGATGAGGATCAGCTAAGAATGTGGAAGGACCATTTTGAGTCGATAATAAACCCAGTTACCGACAGCAATGCGCAACTGATACCTGCTGAGCTGACAGGAACAACAAATTCCTGAATCCGCAAAACACCCTCTTTTAGAGATGAGATCTGCAACGCAATCAAAGCACTGAAGACCAACAAAGCAGTAGAACTTGATGGCATTCCTGCAGAGCTTCTACAAGCGGAGTCCAACGACATCGAGCGAACTCCTGCATCTACTCATAAAGAAAGCTTGGGTCTCCGAAGGATTTCCCAATGAGTGAAAAATGGGAATGATAGTCAAGCTCCCTAAAAAAGCAGACTTAACACAGTGCGAAAACTGGAGGGAGATTTGCGTCTCCATTATAGCTTTGCATCCAATGTCATACCAAGGCATTTGGCTGTATTGGCGTAAGGTACAGCTTTACCGTTGATAATAATTGGAACATTATTTAGTTTTTTGTTTGTATATGCGTCGATTTTGTTTAACGATTTTCTCGTAACGGATTTATGAGGCATGAATATCTTATTATCGTCAGCAGAGGTAACCATTATAGCGTTGATGTCCACTGAAATTTCTTTAGTACATACATAACAAATATCTACAGGGTTGGTCCCAGGAGACTTCCTTGGGGTACACCGGGTTCAATTTTCTTTGGTTCCGGATATTTTGATCGTGCCGTACTCTAAAGTGTCAGTTCGTAACATAGGATTTGAGTATTTTGTAGTACTTCCTGGGAAGGTTTGTAGTCAAGTCCCAAATGACAAACCTTATCAAACGCTTGAGCAACATCAAGTGCTTTTTTACAACATCCATAATTCGAAGCACTTGGTCTATCGCGGAATTTTTATTTTTAAATTCAAACTGATAGTCGGGATTAGTTTTATTTCTTCTATTATTTTGCTAAGTCTTTTCAGGAGCAGTTTATCGAAAACTTTTGTCATAATTGGTATAGGTCTGTAAGATGTTACTTCTATTGGTGACTTACCTTACTTAGATATAAGAATGACATCTGCAATTTTCCAATGATGTGGCACATGTATAAGCTTAAGCCTTGTGTTTATTATAAATTGTAGTTTTTTGAAGGCATTTTTTTTTCAAAACCTGAGCAGTTATAAGATCGTACCCTCTGGAATTTTCGTTAGATTACTTACTTTGACTTATACTTCGTACTTCTTTGAGCGTGACAATGGAAATTTCGCATTCGTCGCTTCTATCAACAAACTGTAAGTCATCTGAAGCTGTATTTGCTGAGAATTGTTTGAAGACATCCGCAAGATGTTCAGCGTAGATGTCAGCCCTCTATTTCGGGTTTCCGATCCAATTTAAATTTTTAAATTTTATTGGTGGGTTTCGTAATTGGTCTTTTTAATCCCTTGGCTGATTTCCATAAGGAGTATTCGGTAAAAGCATCCTTCAAACTTTTCAGGAATGATGGCACGTAAGTGTAATTGGTCGATAGGTGGAGGGAAGAAAGGGTAGCTTTTTAAAGAATAAGCTGGATAAATAGTATTATCCATCTTCCAGGGAAAATTCCAGAATAGTAGATGCGATGGAAAATCTTACGAAATTGTTTTGCCAACCGGGAAGACACTATCGAGGAAACATAATAAGTTAATTTAAAGATTCGAAAAAGGTTATTTAGACCGTCCCAGTTGGCTGTCTCGAACTGCCAAATGGTCCTAGCGGGATTTTCTCTTTAACATGTTGGATGGGATACGAGAGATTGGCTGATATAACACATTGGTCTGACGAATGGAGAGCTAACCTGAATGATATACTTGTACTTATTAGGTGAGCAGTAAGTTACAATTCGAGAGTGTGGGTTCGTCTTCAAGCTGAGTAAGCTAGTGCATCTCAGAAAAGATCTTAGATGGTATGTCCTGAATAGCGGAGCCTACTTGAATTGTGCACATTTAAGACACCAGCAATAACGACTTCAGTGTAAGGCTACAGAGAAAACACAAACACACAAAACACAACTTTGACGATTTAAGTTGAACTGTGAAATGTAGGTCCAATGTATTAACAAGAACAAATTGCATCTGAAATCAAACAAGGCATACGAACATAATTCAACTATACATCGGTTGTCACTTAACTTTAAAGAGTCGGTAGGCGAAACAGAAAACTATGCCAATGCAATTAATTGCTAAACGGATGGTTCGAGAACGACAAAAGGGACTGGTGCTGGAATTTTCGGACCTAGAACTAATGGGACGGTCCATGACTTAGCGGAAAGGAATTACCGAAACCAAAACAATGCCATTTTGTTAAATAGCCAAGCCACACTCACAGCACTAAGCTCATACGCCATAACGTATAAGTTGGTGTGGTAATGGGTACAGGCAGGCTAAAAGAATTTGGAAGAAAAATAATGTCTCACTTCATTGGGTACCATGCACCTGCAAAATTATAAGCGCAAGGACTCCTTTAGTGGGGCCTGAGCCCTACTGCGGAATAGGAGAAAATCGATTAAAAACTAAATTAAAATAAAGGAGAAGGTTAAAAGATTCAAAAAGTGGAAAGAACTCCCAAAACTGAGGTAGACCAAAATATTTCTTGGGCACTTTAACCAAGTTCGTTTCATGAACTGTATTAGCTTAAATAGGTTAACTTCTAGGAAAAGTAACCGGACTACACACGGGACACTGTAAACTTAGAAAATTTTTAGTATTTTTGGCCCCACATGCGGATTCTGTAATATTTATGTCGAAACATCTGAACAAATACAAGGCATCTGCCTAGCACTGATCTGCGAAGCACTGACTCATCAAAGAAACAAGTATATGAGAAGCTACTAGGTATAGAAAAGAAGGATTTATCCCCAATGAAGATACTCTAAATAATCAAATTAACCAAAGGGATAAACTTGGAGGGATAGCTGTAGAGTTAGCTACTCATCTAACTCTCGATGGGGGCACAGTAGATCTTTAGATCGCAGTGCAAATCCCTATCAATATTCCTTCATTCAACTATCCATGGCAAGAATCATACCATAAGGTTTCGAGGCAATCCCATTCCAACATCAGTACAAACATTTTACATAAAAGTCTCTCCGCTGAATATATAGCTTCTTCCCTCAGCGTAGGATTATAATAGCAATCAATATACACAGAACATTGAGCCTTGAAGATCGACTTCTATAAAATACTTCCCTATTCCCGATGTGATCTGTTCAGTGGCGTAGCGTGCCATTTCGGCGCCGGGGGCGGGAGACCCATTTTGCCGCCCCTATTCAATACTTAATTAAAATTAAATTTCGAGACATCATTTCATAGGCAATGAGGTATCTTTTATTGAAGGTAAAATAGGATCAGCGGTTTCACAAACGGATTCTACGGGCCTTACAAGCAGCGAAGTCAGAAGTAATTTTGTCAAAATCAATATTTGAGCCAATTCTTGTTCAATGGACAATATAGCCAAGTTTGATAGTCTAGTGGAACTCGTAGTGGATCTGAGATAATTTTTGATTAGCTTAAACTTCGAAAAACTTCTCTCACAACTAGCCAAACTAATTGCCAAAGTCAAATATATACGAATCAAGATGACTATATTTGGAACCAAAATTCCCAGATTCAGTTTTTGAATGAACTGGAAGAGCTCCAGTGACAAACTGCTGGAGACGCTTCCACTCCATCTGAAACTCGTCCTTGTCAATGTCTTCTAATACTTGGGAAATATCACACTCGTACTTGCTGTCCAAAAGATTCGCTGGCGTCAAAAATCCGAACTTGTCCGCTATTTCTTGAACTTGCTGGAATCGAGTCGTCATTTCTTGAATGATCTTGTCAAATGATGCGAACACCTTTCGACGGAGTTCCTGCTTGTGAGACAAAGCTGCATCTGCAGAGTCATCGCTATGCATGCGATTTTTTCCTGCGAATTCTTCTCGTTTTGAGTTCGATTCCGAGTTTTTCGCAGAGAGTCTTAGCAAAGTCGATTGCGGCTTGGACGAAACGGTCTCTGATCTCCAGTAGGAGAACTTTTAAAGTGCAGAGTTTCTGAGCACACTTATTCACACTCATCTACTTCAGGTGGCACTGCAGCCCAAAAGGCAAGAAAAGTGAGGAAGTTGAATGACTGAATGTCTGTCAGAAGAAGACTGGCTCCCGATCTTGTTTCGGAGGTTTGAGATGAATCCGTCAATTCTTTCAGTACCTCAAGAACTTTCTTAAACTTATTTTTAAGCGTCTTGACAGCTTCATGTCTAGCGCTCCAGCGCGTCCAGTGACTCGTTTCACTGCTTGACCTGTGACGGCAATCAAAGCGTTCCACCGAGCAGTTGATGCAGAAAAGAAGGCAAATAGTTTCTCCAGAGTTGTAAAAAACGTCACGGAATTCACTAATTCAGAAGCAGCGTGTATCCCAGCCAAGTAGTTGAGTGAGTGGTTTGTGCGTGCGACGAATGTAGCTTTCGGATTCAGTGCATTAATCCGGGCTTGAACTCCATTGTGGATCCCTGACATTGTGGCAGCGTTGTCATAAGCCTGTCCTCTCAAGTTCTGTATGTAGAGTCCGTCTGATGTTTTCTTCGCGATTACTTCATCAATGTTCGGAGAACCTTTTCACCTTTAGATAATGGTTTGTAGAACCACTTTCTGGTTAGTTTTCGGGTACCGCCTTTCGTTGAAGTCCCTGAGCGAACAACATCGGCAAATTTGGAATCGATGTGCTGTACTGAGTTACTGAGTAAGATCTACTACGTACTAAAAGCGTTCTGACTTCGTCGGTCATAGTAGAAGGCCAGCAACCTACATCGTCGAGATTCACATCTTTGGCTTCGACAGGAGCAGAAGGCTCGATTTCAATTATTTCTTCTTTGGTAACATCGAGGTTCACTTCTTCTTCAGGCTTGTGACTAGATGCTTGTACTTCTGGTGAGTTGACTTCGTCTTGACCCTGCTCTGTGATGGAACCAAAACGACTTCCAACTTCGACGGCAGGCACGTCTTCTTCTGCTGCCTGTAAAATAAGTTATGCATTCACATGAATATTGGCCGGAGGACAATTCTAGGCAACGCACGATTCTAGGTGGAGGAATCATATATGTCTATACTTACATTGTAATCACTTCCGCTGCTGCTGGATGCCACCGCCAGCGGTCTCGCACTCATATGTTTCGGAACACTCCCTTTCAGTTTCGCGAGAGTTTTGGAAAGTTCCGTTTTAGTTTCGCGAGTCGCGCGACAATAACGGAATGCACCCTTACGGCCTTATTTTATTTATTATTTATTTATTTAATATCAACTGTACATTAAGATAAACTTATAATTAGTACATGAAATAAGTGAAAAAAAATAAAAAAAAAAATTAATTTAGAAATATACATAGTTAACTTAAAAACAAAATTTAAATTAAAAAAAAATTTAAGAATTAAAACAAAAGAAAGGAAAATCAAAAGAAACAAAGAAATAAGGACGCACCGGCAGATTAAAGAAGAAAGTAAGCATATTCAGTTCATATTAGAAAAATATTCAAAGGAAAGTCTATGAAATGTTCTGTTCTCGATTCCAGTTTTCAGATGACTGGGAATATGGTTCCACAGTCTAATAGCATAAACGAAAAATTGTCTGCGTGATGTTAAATTATTAAACGTAAAAGAACGAAGTAAAATAAATCTATTTGAAGAGCAAAAATTAAGTTTATCAAAGAGATAGCTTGGAGTTCGGTTAACAAATAATTTGAAAAGAAAAGAACAGCAACGATACTTGAGGAAAGCTTGAAGGCTACAGCCTAGAAGTTGTTGAGCATGAGATGAAACATGATCATATCGCCGAAGATTGAAAACAAATCGTGCGATTGAGTTAAAGCCGACATTAAGCTTTTGTAATGATTGGTAGTCAGGGTCAGCAAATAACTCGCAGCGTAAGATATGATGGGTATGATAAGAGCCTTAACAAGTTTAAGTTTAATCTCCACAGGTAAATATTGTTTAGTCATAGATAAGCCTCTAAGGGAGGCATATAGACTACAGAGCTGATATGCGTGTTCCATGATAAATTGTTGTTGAAAATTATTCCAAGGTTTTTAGCTTCTGTGACATATTAAATTTTAGTTGAATTTAAAACAATGGGTGGAAAGTTGCAAAAGTTAGATTTATTCACAGAAATGGGAATGGCTTTGGTTTTATCCGGGTTAAGTTTGAGTCCATTGCGTATGGACCAATGATAAATTGAGCACAAATCTATATTCATTTTATTTATTGCATCTTCAATTCTTTCCATAGGAAAACTAGTATAAAGTTGTACGTCATCGGCGTATATGTGGAACTGACAATGAGACAATATAGAGGGTTAGTCGTTGATAAACATAGAAAACAATAAGGGCCCAAGGATGGATCCTTGGGGAACACCAGAATTAACAGGTAGCAAGGAAGACAATTTTCCATTAAACGAGACGGATTGCAATCGATTAGTCAAATACGAATAAATTAAATTTTTAGTTTTGTAAGAAAAGTTAAAGTTGTTTGTCAATTTATCACAGAGTATTTTTGGATTAACGCAGTCAAAAGCTTTAGAGAAGTCTAGTAGGGTTATCACAGATGTGTATTTTTTATCTAACGCTAGTCTTATGTCGTCAGTAACTTTTATAAGTGCTGAAATGCTGATCTGTATCCAGATTGTAAGGAACAAAGAAGATTTTTTTGTTTAAGATATGTTTTTATCTGTATACTTATGACTTTTTCAAAGACCTTTGACAAAAAAGAAAGAATGGCTATTGGTCTATATTCATTTTTACTTCCTTGCTTAGGAATGGGGATAATTTTTGATTTTTTCCAAGAGATTGGAAAGGTTGATGTCATTAAAATCATTAAAATAGTATTAAAAATATGAGTTATGTAGGGTAGTAATAAAGGAAGAAGTATTTTTAAAAAGTCAGGATGAATATTATCTAGACCAGTAGACTTAGATTTAATAGAAAATACAGTTTTGCCTACAAGATACTCACTAACAGCACATACAGAAAACGCATCATCTCTTTCATCTGCTAATATACTTAAATTACTAGTGTTGGGTGACATTAAGGGAGTTGAAAACTTGTGATTTAACAGCTCTATATCTATATTTTCATCACATGAAGTATTACGTTTGCTTACGCCAATAGCACGAATTTCTTTCCACAAACATTTAGAAGAGCGGTTAAAGTTAAACTTGTTATTATAAAAATGTGATTTCGCAGTTCTTATTAATTGTGTTACCAGATTTCGTGAATACTTGAAAGAGTTTAACATTTCAGGACAACCGAAACGTTTCCATCGACGGTATGATTTATCCCTCATTTTAATAGCTTCCAAAATTTCTTGAGAAAGCCATGGACAACTTTTATTTTTAATGCGACGAATCTTAATAGGTACATGTTTATCGAAGAGGTATAAAACATTAGAATTAAAAAATTCAACCTGTTCATCAACGTTTGATGTCATATACAAAGAATGCCAAGGAATGCAATAAAAGTCATTAAAAAGATATTCAACATTTATGTTACGAAAATCACGAAATTCATATGATGATGGGGACTTAGAAGCGACGTGTATATCAAAAGTTGCAAAAATAAGGTCATGATAAGAGAAAACAGGTAAAGAAAGCTGACTCGAGGAAAGTACAAGATTTTTGTCACTAACAAGGAATACATCTAGAAGAGACGGAGCACTGGTGGGCTTAAAGTGAGTAGGTTCAACATGATTTACAAATGATAGACCAAGAGAATTCATAGATAATTTAAACGAATTAGATAAGGGTTGGAGTAGATTTATATTAAGGTCTCCACAGACAATTACCTTAGGTGCTCGTAATGATATTTTCTCTATAATCGGGGTAATTATATTCGAGGAAGCAAATCGTGGTGGCACATACATAACCCCTATACTGCATTTGAACTCACTATGAAGTAAATCAATAAAATAATAATCGCACTCTTCAGAACCATCAGAACACATAAAATGACAACATTGAATATATTTCTTAACATATATTGCAACACCCCCACCTGTAGAACGAGTTCTATCGGCACGATATGGTTTCTTAAAGCCATTAAGGGAAAAAAGATCACTAAATAAAGAAGTGTTAAACCATGTCTCAGATACACATATCACATCAATTAAACTATTCTCAAATATCATTCTGAACTCATCAAAATTGTTAACAAGACTCTGAGCATTAATATGGCATATGTGCAATCCATTATGAGTCTTACAGAGAGTGTTTAATAGAAATTTATTTTTTTCATTTATGCCGTCAAAACCAGAATCATTGTTGCTGTTGTTTCCCATTATTAAAATATGAATCTAAAGACATGCAATCGAGAACAGAAAATTCATAAACATTCAATAAGAAAAAAGAAGACTTACTCAGCGTTTACGAATTCACGGAAATCAGAGCGTCAACGACGAATCACAGGCAGGGTGGCAAATTTCAAATTTACGTTACTATCACGCCGAAGGTTGAATGCCAGCTTATTCAACAAAAGAAAAAGAAATATTTATGTCAAGGGTGCTACCTTCTGCGAAGAAGTGATAAATACTCCAAGAGTATCTTTTGTCACGAAAAATTGCTTCTCATCTTAAGTTTTCGAAGCGTTATAAGTCCTAGTTCTGCACGAGCTCTCGTGCCACCATTTTTTTTATTTTTCTAATCAAAAATTTGGTTGAAATATGCATTCGATTTCCTGATAAACCCATAACTTTTCCAAATTCAGGGGTTTAAATGTTTAAATGTACGTACATAAGAGAACATCTGCCACCTCTTAAAATAAAAGTGATCTTATCAAAAAAAATTAATTATTGACTAAACAAAAACAAAACATCCAGCTGCAACAAAATAAAATATTTTGTGTGACAATAAATGCGAATCATTCTCGATTGATCAACTTTACATGTGTAAACTCTCATATAAGAAACTCATCATCAACAATCTAACAGCTCATGTCCAAATATTTATTCCTAATAAATGTCTCACAAAGCATCCATCAACCCACGGGCTTCTTCAAGCCAGCCTCCACAATTATAATGTCTCAATCCATAATTTATGACTTAAAATTTTAAAATCCCAGGATAAAGATTACAATCATCATTTAAGCAAGACATACAAAAACAGAAGAAATTAAGAAACCTAGATGGCCTCTGTCCGTCCACAACCAGCCCAAAGCGCCACATCAATCTTAATTCAATGTCAGCGAACACAAAATGTCACTGCTAATACGAGCCCATAACAGAATCATTTTCCACCTGTGTAAATGTAATGTGGAAAATTCGTGCGTCTCATAAAATGTTATGACCCAACTATCTCCTCGGGACAATCTGCTTGTCTTAAATAAAATTCCAAGTAATCGGTGTATAAACGTTTTTGTGCAATCAGATTAGCATCTTTATTTTATTTTTCAGTTCGGGCTACCACACGCCCCATTTCTGTCATTTTGGCTCCTTCAATGTCTTAATTAAGATGGATACACCTACGAACCTTATACTACTGTCACGGTCATGATTATGATCACCATCATGCCCGAACGAAAATTATTATGGCATTCAAAAAATTATGGACGGACAAACACTTTCAGGTAGCGCATGCGGAAAATATTTCTGCCGCACTACTGTACATTTCTTTTATGCAACCAAATTATACACACACACACACAGATGTGGATTTAATTTTTCGTGGAACACAAGAGAAAGACTCTCACCCAGGGCTAAAGAGTGTTGACAGTAATGTTTGCGGGTTTAAATAATTTATTATCCTTCGACCAGTAGCCAAAGAGCTGAACAATTCCTAGAACCTTCAAGGATCCAATAATACCTCCGATTAGGATCAAACCTTTTTAGTACGCTCGGAACTACATATAACCTACAACTGCCAGCCAACAAAAATACAAAAATTATTGGGTCGTTAATTAACCCAAAGTCATTTTCAGTCTATTAAAAAAAGGGCCCGAATAAATGTCCACAAGCACGATAAAGGGGTGCCTGTGATCTTGTTCCAATTTTGTTTACTCTTGTTTCGGGGCCCAGTTGCATGGCATCGTGCTCATTTAGTTGTTAATTAGAGATCATAATTTCCGGGATATATACGAGCATAATTATGTATTGTTTTTAAGATACTTTGCACCTGGGCGCGCTTATACGAGTCGAAGGTTAAGGCACGATCATTGGTTGAAGGGAATTTTTTCTTCCAAAACAAATCTTTCCCATGCAGCAAAGCATTAAATGGAAACAAATTGAATCAGTGACGGCAACACGGGAGAGTGTTCTCTGTATGATATTTTGGATCTTCCAAATTTGTCTAGACGGCTTGAAATGTGATTAAAGCTTGGATTTACACACAAATTGCTGCATGTGGTTATGAAATCATAAGTGGAGAAATTTTTGTTTTCTTTTGAGTGAATGATAGAAGAAATGCTTTATGCACCTTAAGGAACCCTTGGTGTTGACCTGTTAATAACCCTTGTGTGTCATACTCGCTTTTACCTATCATACCGACGAAAACTCCTCTAAGCCTTTATTGGCGCCTGATCTAACCCCCCTGGGGACCGCTTTTTCCATTACTTCGGTTGGTTTTTCATGTTTTTCTAGAGGGATCAACTTGCAGGCTCATTTTTGTCTTCTAATAATATGTTCTATGAAGCTATAAACGTTTAGTCAGTTTTGATGACTTTGTGGCATCTTCTCCGCTACGTTTTCTGGAATGATTGTGCCAGTGCTTTTCTGTTATGGTGATCTTGTAGAGAAATGCATATCCGTGTCTGGTGAGGAATTCGGTGACATAGTAGTTAACCTCAGCCTTGTCCCTAATAGCATCGCTGTTCATCGTCATCTGCTTTCCGGCCTACATTGATCTTGCATTGTAATCTTGCATTATGATGTGCTCTGACTATTCCTCACCAATTTTCTCCTTTTTGTCAGAAACCTTTTGGTACGAGCTAGTCACAAGAAAACTCTACGTCTTTGCACCAAAACCATCTGCTTCCAGTATTTTTCTTGTCTTAAAACATCCGTCCAAATCTCGCTTTCATATAGAAGAATGGCATGCGTTGTTGACATCAGTAGCTTTCGCTTGATGACCGTTGGGCCACTTATGCTTACAATCAGCCTGCTGATCAGTGTTCTGACTTTCGATAACTTTTATATTTGTCTGTTGCTAGGAAGATATCTTTGTGTCGAGTCTAAGTCCGTCGTCTGTTAGTGTACAAATCATCTTTTCTTAATTAGAAAACTGTGATCGCCCATCCAGAATTGCACACGTCTCATATCTTGCTTTAGCTTCCATTTCCATCGCGGCAATGTCATCTGTATACCAGAAGGGTATCTTCCAGCACATCCATACGGAGTATGTCACCATAGGAGAAATTCCACAGTTCGGGTCCCAAGATTGATCCCTGTGATGCTTGGGAGATGATTTGCTTCTTCCTGTACCCTCTACGTTCTCATAGATCAGTTCCCGGTCATTGAGATAGTCTCTCACCATCCAACAGAGATAGTTTGAGATGTTGAAAGTATTCTCCAACGCGTTCAACATGTCAATCCACCTAGTGGAGAGATGGTAGAAACATTGTCCGCCTTAATGTTTATTTATTGAATTTCTTTCGTGGTTAGGGGGGAATTCATATTGATATCTATTTGGTAAGTTTTCTTGACAATACGAGAAAGCCAACTGAAACGCCCTCAATGATTTGGAACTTTAACTGGTCATTATACTTTGCTATTTGCAATTAATTCAACACTGTTAGCAAATTTCTGTGGAAAACTTTGACTTTCTTATTGCACCCAAGTTACTAACCTAGGGTTAAAAAAGATCGCGTAGTCGACAATAACCTCTTAAGAAGTGCTATATTGCCAACATTAAGTATTGGGATCAAGTGGAAAATCTCCAAAAAATCCATCTGAGATGTTGCCTTTGAAGTACTGTGCCTGGCACGAACCACGCACCGGTTGTACGATGAATGCCCGTAAGCAAATGAAGCAGCAAATCAACAAGAAGCATACAAAGTGGAAGCTGATCGGTAATTCTTCTAGTGGAATATGAAATAGAAACACCTGCTTTTCAGAAGAAGAAAAGAACAGAGAGCGATAAAAGAGAACCTCTGCAAGTTACGAGGCCGGACCTGAAACCTAAAAAAACGATCAAGCGACCATCATGATATCGTATTCGGGGCTAAGAGAACGGTAAAGTGTATAAATAACGGCAAAGATAAATTGAATTCAACTGAACCTATAAATTTAGAGACCACCGACGTAAATATAGCATTTATATCACCTAATCTTGACAAAGTGAAGACACTTACTTATACTTACTTAACCGGCTCCCGATCCATGGAGGGTCTCTGCCAGAGATATTGCGGTCTTCTAATTGCAGTTGCAATCCCTCACGAGCTCCCTGCAGTTGTCGGGACCAAGCGCTCTTGCGTCTGTAACCGTCTGGTCCCTGTAGTGGAGGTTCGGTATTCCTCATCGTCTCGAATCTGGGGGCTGGGATTCGAAGATTTACTTGGCTGGAGCGTTGTTGTCCATTCGCTCGATGTGACCGAGCCAGTGTAGTCGACGTGTTTTGGCTCTTTGGACTACATCCACATCTTGGTACAGCTCGTATAGTTCACGATTGAATCTTCTCCTCCATTCGCCCTCTTCGCATATAGGACCAACTATCCGCCGAAGAATTTTTCTCTCGAAAGTGCCCAGTATCAATTCCCCTTTTTTACTTAGTGTCCAGCACTCGGCGCCGTAGAGTAGAACTGGTAAAATTAGCGTTTTGTATAGCGTGCACTTAGTCTTTGGAGAAAGAAGTTTTGAACCCATTTGTTTGGTCAAACCGAAGCAGCAGTGGTTTGCTAGGGTGATTCTTCGTCGGATTTCCACTAACGTGTCATTCGTGGGATTGATGTTTGTTCCGAGGTAGGTGAACTCCTTGACTACCTCGAAATTACTGCTACCAACAGTGACGTTTTTTTCTAGGCGATGGACAGCTGAGGCTTTGTTTGTTGATAGCATATACTTTGTTTTGTCCTCATTCACTTCAAGACCAACGCGTTTCGCCTGTTCATCAATAGCTGTGAACGCTTCTAGCACAGCTCGCTTGGAGCGGCCGGTGATGTCGATGTCGTCCGCATATCCAAGCAGTTGGGAAGACCTGTTGAAGATAGTGCCTTCCAGGTTAACACCACTCTTGCGTACTATCTGCTCCAGGACTAGGTTGAAGAAATCACATGATAGCGCATCTCCTTGTCGGAAGCCTGTACATGCCTGGAATAGCTCGGATGAGCGCTTACCCATTTGCACGTTGCACCGCGTATTTTGTAACGTCATGCGGCATAGCTGGATCAGTTTTTTCGGGATACCGAATTCCGACATCGCCAATAGAAACTCTTGGCGGCTTATGCTATCATATGCGGCTTTAACGTCGATGAAAAGATGGTGGGTCTCGACTGGAAATTCGTTAGTCTTTTCCAGGATTTGCCTCAATGTGAAGATTTGGTCTATCGTTGATCTGCTTGGCCTGAAGCTACACTGGTACGTGCCGATTATAGTGTTGCAGAAAGGTTTTAGACGCTCACATAGTACGTTGGATAGGATCTTCTAGGCAACATTAAGCAGGGATATGCCCCTGTAGTTTTTGCAGGTCATAGGATCGCCTGTTTTGTAGATTGGACATATGGAACTATTTGACCAGTCGTCGGGCATACTTTCCTCCTCCCACACTTGGTTGATGAGCTGATGCATGCACCCTATCAGGACATCTCCTCCATTCTTAAACAGTTCCGCAGGTAGGCCATCCGAGCCTGCGGATGAAGATAGGTAACTATATCTTAAACTATTACTGAAGCTGACACCCCCCGTGAGAGACTGCTCAGAGCACCAGGTGATGACTTGATTAGGAGTATGCACCAGCTCATGTTTACAAATTATGGTCGGACGAAGGCATATCCGTTGAATGAAAACTCAATATTGATTGCTCAACTCTCCAGAAAGGAGACCAACTGAAAGGCGCCAACTACTTTAAATCGACACCCATCACTTGTCCATGGAACCGCTTTATACCGATCGAATTCTAGTTTTGATATAAATGTCAAACTCGTCTCGTGCGACTTTTTTAACATCCTTCTTGATAGAACTCTTTTTTCAACGCAATAGCCCAATCTTTTGAAAGTCCATATAGTTAGTAAAGATTATTGACATAATCCGAAAAGTGTGAGTAAAATCAAATATAAAACCAAAATAATTGCTGTGTACAGATTCATTTATTTCAAACGTTAAATGTAGTTTTCAAAATCTGCTATTAGTATTTATAGAAATAAAAAGTCAATATTAAATTAGAAGACGAGTTTTTGCATTTCCGCAAGCTGCAAATTAGCAAATACAAATTCCAATATCAAAAAATCCTTTAATTCTATTATTGTCAAGCAAAGGAAAATATGAAACAATCTTCTTAAAAACCATCTACTTACCACTAAATACCCTTTAAACAAATAATAACAATTTTTCAAAACATCAAAACACAATGAGAAGTCCTCGAAACCAAATTTCACATATGAATGTCCTTAAATTCCATCTCCGCAACACAAAGCCACTCGAGAAACTCCTATTAGCCTACACACTATCCCTACAATAGAAGCCAATGTAACCGCAAGACATCAAACGTATCGAAAAGTGCTAGAACATGTTAACATAAGTGCTGACTTTGGTGTATTAGCAAAAAGGATATAAGAGCGCTCATACTCGTTCATCGGGTGATGCGCAAAGTGTTTCCATAACAAAGGGTTCCGAAATGTAATGTCTACCGTCAAATCGGTCATAAATATTCCGATCAGTCCTTCGGCATAGGTATGCGAGTATACCTGCCGAAAACTCGTATATATGTAGGTGCTTCTAGGTTCTTACAAGGACGACATCCTTGATGTATGGTGGTGTCCTCTTACACACAACACACATAAGTGGGTCCTGCACGAAAGAACTTTGCAAAAAAGAATTTTTCTTTTTTCCCATAGCTCGTAAGCCGACAAAAGGAGTATTTTTTTTTTTTTTGTTAACTTTCTTAGGTTGCAGGATGTTTGTTTATCTTATATTCGCCTAATGGGCTTCGTGTTGTTCTTTCGGATTTGCATGCATTCGAAAAACACACACCGCAGGGCAGCCAGTAACTTCTGCTAATTTTTCAAGGTGCCAATTGATTCGTGAATCGTGAAACTCATTAACATTTTTGTCGATATTTCGTCCGACACCCGCTGACTTATTAATTAGTCAAATTATAAATGCATGTTGCCAAAAATAAAATCATTATTGAAATCGAACGATCGCGTGTTATGAGTTGATTATAATTATTAATAAAACTGTAAAATTATTATGAATGGTCGGTTACCTGGATCTCGAAGACAACCTTAAGTTTTTCACTCTGTACAGAAATTAAACTTATAAGGAATTAAGATCGGAACAGAAGCGTGTATTCTAAAGGAAAAAAATTAAATGCAATTTGATAAAGTTGTATTAAAAGAATGTTGGTAGATTGCTAATGAGTTTAGTGACCTTTGGCGCTTCACTTTTTCAGAAAGAGTGTGTTCTTAAATATGAAGATAAATAATAAATAAAAACAAATAAGATAACATAACGATAAGAAGTGGCAATATTGCCATCTGTCTGCGAAATTGTTCGTGCCCAATAATGGAGTATCGGAAATAGTCCAAATATTAGACAATTTTCTCAAAAACCATCAAAATCTTGTTTCTGCTATGTTAACATTTATTTCAGTTTCAATTTATTTAAAAACAAAAATACAAGTAAGACCTGGTAGTTTAGAGTACTTTACTCTTCCGAAGCTGGAGTGCAATTCCCATACCTGGGTAGGTGCTCCAAAAACCCACTTGAGTCTCTTGGACAGAATTCAAAAGAAAGCTATAAAAATGATAGGCAACCGTTGGCTAACTGAAACATTTGTATCTCTCGAGCACCGCCGCAATGTTGCATGCCTGTCATTATTTTACCGCTATTTTTATAAACAGTGCTCTAATGAAATAGCCAGTTGCATTCCTCCGCTTAAACAATTTAATCGTAATACTCGTGCTTTTAGAAATGCTCAACAATTTACCTTTGAGGCCAATTTCGGACGTACTTTCAAGTACAGAGAATTTTTTTTTAGCCGCACTACACGAATGTGGATTGCTTTACCAGGCACAATATTTCCCACATTGCAATGTGCAGACATTCAAAACAAATGTGCATCGGTATCTCTTATCAAAACTTATCCTACTTTCCTAATGGTTCGCACTATGTGTATCATTATAAGGATATTCATAACCCCTTGAGTGCGTGTATAATGTAAAAAATAAAATGCACGACTGGGAATGTTATTAGAGAAAACTGTTCATAAGGATAAAATTATCATAATTTCTTAAATTCTTTTAGTAATAAGATATAAAAACAGAATGCTATGCAAATATGAATTTATGCAAGAACAAAAATTATAAGTCGTGGTTTCTTAAAAAAAACCTTTTATATACAAAATTTTTAAAAGATTTTTAAGAAAAATATTTGGCATGTCAACTTTAAGTTTTTATTACTGCACGAATGAAAATCGAATTTCCAAGAAAAATACTGAGCCGTTTTTGAAATATCGAATATTCCAAAAAAAAAAATGTTTTTTTTTTTTTCAAAAATTCAAAAAATATATTTTTTTCTAGTTTTGAAATGCAATGGTTTTAAAACTTTTTAGAAGCATCTCTACAAAAAATTTCATTAAAATTCGTTATGTCGATAATGTGTAATTCGATTTAACAAAAATGGTTCAATTAAATTAAAGATTGTTAAAATTAATTGAAACAAAACAATTTTTATCAAAATTCTAGGCCCCGTTTTCGAGAAAAATACGATTTTTGAAAACTATTTTTTAACATTTGTATGGCGGGTACCTTTATTTTTAGGTAAAATAAAACTTTTTTTCATACATCTTGTAGATTATATTGAGAATCTTTTATTTATCAAGTTTCAAAAAAATCTAGCATAATGCTTTCGAAATATTGAGTTTGGAAAAAAAAATGAATTTGATTTTTTTTTTTAAATCCAAAAAATATTTTTTTGAAAATTTGAATACACAATTCTATTCAAGTTTTTGGGGAGCTTTAGTAAAAAACAAAAATGATCAATTTTTTTCAACCAGTACCTACCTAGCTTTAATTAAATGAAATACGAAAAAAATCGTATGGCAGATTCCGTTATTTTTGGTCTTAAAAAAAAAAAGAAATAAAATGCGCGACTGGGTGGCCCGAACTTGCAAATATAGGTTTATGCAAGAACAAAAATTATAAGTCTTTGTAGTGGTTTCTTATAAAAAAAGAAAAAAAATTGGTACGCCAATTTAAATTTTTTATTATTGTTCGTAAAAAAATTAAATTTTGAAAAAAATATTGAGCCGTTTTCGAGATATTCAATTTTCAAAAAAGTTTTGAAATGCAATGTTTTTTAAACTTTTTAGAAGCTTCTCTCTGAAAAATTTCAATAAAATCCGTTGCGCTGATAATGAGAAATTCAAAATTTTAAAAAATTGTTCTATGGTAGGTACAGTCAGTAATATCTTGTTTTCAATTTTTTTTTATAAAATTCTGTATCTTAAGAATTAATCGAAAGAAAAAACTCTCAGCAAAATTCTCGGAACCGTTTTAGAGAAAAATACGATTTTCATTATTTTTTCACATTTATGTGGAGGGTACCGTTATTTTTAGGTAAATAAATATTTTTCTCATATCTTGCAGATTATTTTAAGAATCTTTTATTTATCAAGTTTTAAAAAATCGAGCACGGGGTTTTAGAAATATTGAGTTTTCAAAAAAAAAAAAATTGAAAATTTGAGAAAATCAAAATTGCGAGACCCATTTTTTGAGTCTTAGCTATCATCGTAATGTCAACTTTGATCATAATCTCGAGTTCGATTTTTTTCCGAATGCATATCCAGCCTTATAGTACCTATAAGTCGCAAGTAAAAATACGGATAATAATAATAATATAATAAAATTAATCTAAAATAAAATATTTATCTTTTATTATTATTTATTAGCTTATATAATTTATTTTTTTATATGGCTATTTGGTTATTTTATTTAATTATTACGAATTTGCGAATTATTAGAGCTATTGCTTGGTTGCATAAACAATGAAGAGCCTTGAAGAATTCAAGTATGTAGTTAAAAGTCAGTACTAAAAGATTGGTAGTTTTAACAGATCAGTCAAGTTTATCATAAATGTATAGGCGTGCTTCATTTTGCATCTAGAAACTGTAGCGATCATCCAAGGACCAGTTCATGGTAATGTGAGAAGTGTTGGTACTCGTATCTCCGGAGACCAAAAATACAAGTTGTCCTGTCGTTAAAAGACATGAGGACTTTATGTTGTGAATGTGAAACAGGCTTACAATAGAACACATTAGCATATTCTATTAAAGGCACTTGTTACGATTTTATAAGTCTTAGTTTCGTACAGGGTTGCAAAAGCTTAAGTCACTTTTTAGCTTAAGCTTGGCTTTAATTCACAAGCTAGTGGGTGACTTATGAATTAAGAAAAATTAATTCAGAACCTACCAAGTGACTTATGATTTAAAAAAAATTTAAGTCATGATCAAGTAAGTGACTTAAGAATTAAAAAAAAATTAATTCAAAAATTACCCAGTCACTTATGAATTAAAAAAAAAATTTAATTCATAAGCTAATGGATAAATTCTGATTAAAAAATTATTAATTGGAAAATTTATAAGCTAGCATGATAATTTTATGACACACAAAAGCTTGAAATCTACTTTCGGTAATAATTAAATAATTATTTATGTAGTCAAAACAAGCTTACACATTTCCAATTTACCAACTAGCTTATGAATTAAATTTTTTTAAATTCACTAATGGTTTTTTTAATTCAAAAATTCGCATTCCTGTTTTCGTATAAATTGAAATTATGTCAGAAGTCAGATGTAGACGTAATTTACGTAATTTTCGGCTGAAAGTGACCGATTAATTTTAAAACAAAACTAGTAACACATTCAACAAACTGCAACTGGATTTGCGAGAGAAAAACTGAGGACAAGAGTGAGGTGTTCATGTCCCGTTTAGATAAAGCAATAAGCTGAGACCTAACCGGATTTATTGTTATATAATCTTCCTGTAGATCAGTCGGTCAGGACAAGTTAATTTGTACATCATCTGCATATAGATTCAGCGAAACATTTGAACAGATATTAGGGAGATCATTTATAAATAAACAGAAAATAAAGGCCCTAAAATAGAACCGTGTGGTAAATCTAAATTCAAATTCTGAGGCTGTGATTAATTCTGACCAATCTTGACATTTTGGCAGCGATTGTACAGATTACTCTTGAAGGACGCGCAGCTATATCATGAAAGTCAAAATAGTACTGAGTTTTTGGCAAGACATTTTATGGTTTACTCAGTCAAAAGCTTTTGAGACAGAATAGTAACGTGGTTCAAATCATATTAGAATAATATTATTCAAATAAATAATGTTGCTAATTCGCTTGGAAGATTTAGTATTTATATCGGAGAATTTACAATCTCCTTTCATGGAGAACTGCCCTTTGCTTTTAAATTCTGTTCACCATAAATCTATTCGTATTTGTTTTAAAAACTACAATTATGATAATTTTTCTAAATTTAATAATTATAAAATCGTTTATAAATTTAATTATCATAATTTATCTTTAATGCTGCTTATATTTATAATTACTAAATGATTGCATGCCCATGTAGAGCCGGTAAGTTGGTTCTGAGCCAATTTGGTATAATAAAAGAATACTTAATTTAAAAAAATGGTAAAAATACAGAATTTAAAAATACAGTGTTAAAAGTAATCTCAAGCAAAGTCAAACAAATTTTTAGAAATTTATAAATACTAAACGGATTAGTATTATTACTGGACTTCCAACATGTTTTTTTTTTTTGAGGGAATGAGTCTAGTAATCGGAAAGTGATTGTGATTTTGTTGGACAATTTTCTTAAAGTATTTATAACTCCCCTACATCTTCAATAATAAATTATCAATTTATTAATTTCTTGCCATCTGTGGTTGATAGTTCTAGTACATCTACTTTTTAAATTAAGTGATGTTAAAGATAATTTAATTAAACTTAACCGAAAAAAATTGCTGATATTATATGTATGTTATTTCCTTATTGGGCTAAGAGCCCACAGCAATTTTTGGGTGCGATTGATAACAAAAAATAATTAGCATAATTAGATAGGTCTTTAGTAGTTATTTACAAATGTGAACGTCTTGCATATGCTCTAGTGGGAGCAATAGTGCATAGAAGTGCATCGGGTTGGGGTCTGATCGGAGACTTTTTCTCGAGTGAGCTTAAAGTAAATTCTGGAGTTCCAGAAGGTAGTCATTTGGGTACGTTACTATTCTTACTTTTTATTAATGATCTACATTATTTCCCATTAGTTTATGTATGCGGATGATGTAATTTTTTTTTCTACGATAGAATTTCTAACTCAAATGATTGTATTTTGTTTGAAAATGATCTAAATTCTTTTGTAAGTTGGTGCAGTTAAATGATTTGTTGTTAAATGTTGAAGAAAGGACTTGTATGGACTACAGAGCCTTGTCAACTATTATTCCAAACTATTGATTAAATAATTTGTCGTTACAAATAGTTGAAGAATTCAAAGATTTGGGTGTTATATTTGACTCGAAGTTGAAATTTAGTTAACATATTAGTTTCATCGTGTCCAAAGCGAATTCCTTACTTGGATTCATAAGAAGAAACTTATTAGAGTTTAAAGATCCTTATACGATTAAATATTTATACTGCAGTATTGTGCGTCGTATTCTTGAATATAACTGTGTTGTGTCGAGCTCTACAACTGAACTATTTCTTAGTTTTGCCGTTCGAAATATTTTTGAAAACAATGTAGAAAGGTCCCATAATTCGAAATACCTATTGTATATTGTATATTCCAAATACATACTCTAGAGGCGAGAAGAAAAATTTATAGTATTATGTTTATTCGTGATATATTGACTTCAACTATTGAAAATGTGAGAGTTTACTTTGTTGCTTGAATTTGTATGCCCCATCAATTTCCTTAAAAACGAGACCGCTTTTCACAATTGATGCTCATCATATACTCGGACAGCGTGAACCGAGTTCTACAAGTTGTAATATATTAAATTTTTTTTTCAAATTTAAACATTTCTATATCCAGAGACTGATTTAAAAGTCGAATATTAACTTGACTTGATTAATTTTTTTGAATTTTGTATATAATATGTATTTATCAAACGAATGAGATATTTAATTTAAAATCTGTTGAATGTAAATTTGTAGATTGGTTACTTAAAAAAAATTTAATAAATTTTCACATCTAATATCTTCAAAGACTTTGATCAACGCAGTCTTGCTGTAATTTACACGGAAAAGAGACTGAAATAGTGACAATAAATTAAACATTTTAAGAACTGAAAACGAAAAAATATAAAAAATTGTTTTATAGTTTTTGTTTTTGTTTTTGTTTTTGTTTTTGTGGACTATATTGATACATTTTAAGGTACTCGTAATTAGATATTTGTGTGGCCCGAAACTTCTTTAAGACTTTTGTCAGGTAAGAGAGAATATTTATTAAACGGAATCAGAGTATGAAATAGGATTAGAGTTTTTGGCCAGGGTATTAAACTTAGACATTTTCCAGCTTTCTGGCAATGAAAAGGACGCAATATGTGGTATAATTATTTTTATGAAACACACTGGAACCAAGAGCATCCGCTTTATGGATCGAATGCTCTCTATAACATCAGAATCTGATATAGAATTAAATCAAACACTGTAGATGGACCACAAAAAAATTGATCGTTAGGCACAAAATCTATACTTTGAAAGTCTCTCAATATAAATATAATATTAAGATCATTTGGATAAGGAAAAAAATATGAATAACCTCCTTTTTTCCAATTCCGATTGAATGAAAATTACTCCATAGCTTACGAGACGACTGCTTTGTATGCAACTTTGATATATTAAATGGGTTTTCGGCTCTGTAAATAATAAATGTTATCTTGCACGGCAAAATACATCCCAATTTAGTAAGCTAGGAGTTGAGTTAGGGTCAAAACGAGTGGCATAACAGTTCGAAACATGAAGTCCATTTGCTGCAATTACATCTCTTAATTGACTGGCCCGAATATCACTTATACTCGTATCTAATGTGTTAAAATGTGGCAGAGAATTGTTGTAGAGCTGAAAATAAGAGATATGGAGTGGATAAGTACTTCTATTGGGATTATAGCCCACGTTCATATATTCCACTCTTTGTACAGCCCTTGCCTAACTTTAGAATAAGAAACTCTATGCCACCACTCTTCTGTGATTTACTAAGAATCTTACTATTAAGTGCGATGTGTATTGTGTTGCAATAAATTGTTACTACACCACCTTTTGTATCGGTAACTCTATATCATTTTTAATTTAATTATTCGTACTACTCGAATTATCTGGCCTAAATTGTGCGTAAATTAAAATTGCCAACGATCCAAAGATACTTATTTATTCAACTTCCCTCTCCAGGGGCCTATTGCACCATCTTACAAAATTGTGATTTACAAGCATTTTTTTAACAAATTTGTAAAAAATCGAGATTTTTTCATTTGTAATTTATTTGTTAAACACAAATTTGTACTTGTGAATTACAAGTCACAAATTTGTACAATAACAAATGTGTGGTTATAAATTGTAAACTGGTGAAGTATGCAGACACTTTTACTCATTCAAACAGCCCTTTGGGATTATATGCGATTTTCATCCGCTACCACTAAATTCCTCTGACCCTGATAGGTATACATATACAGAATTGTAGGAGATTTGTCGCAGGATTCAAAATTATCAGTTCAACCCGAGGCACTTCAACAAAACATTTTCCAATATGCATTTGATATTTATGTCATGGATGATAAGACGACGTATTTTTATCCTCTTATTTTGTGCGCACTTAAGGAATTTTGACTACCCTTAAAATGTCTGAGCACAGTGTGGGCGTTAAGGAAAAATGGAGAGGAGATACCGATGAACATTGGTTTCGAATGTCTGAATATCGGAATGGGAGGGAAATATTGAGCCGGTCGAAGCATTCGAAAGCCTTTAAGCGTATGCTAAAAGTATGAAAAAATATCATCATCATTCCTATACTCTGTCCAATAAAAATATGCAGTACACGTCTTATGGGAGAGCTTTTTGAAAATCAGTAGCGTGCTATATTTTTGCACCATACTAAAATGAGAGAACTCCTCCATAAAAAGTGTTTGCGCGCCCGTAAATTTACGATTGCATCTGACGCAGACCCGGGGCCTATTTCACCATCTTACAAAATTGTGATTACAAGCATTTTTTTAACAAATTTGTAAGAAATCGAGTTTTTTTCATATGTAATTTTTTTTAATCACAAATTTGTACTTGTAATTTGTAGTTGGTGAAATAGGCCCCCGACGTCCTATTGATCGCACATCTGAGTGTGCCTGTGCATGTGCACTGAATTGCTGTGGCCTATGGCTGTTGGTGTTATTCAATTTCAACCCCCATTAAATATTGATGTGCGTTCAGAGTAACCCTTGTTCATTTCGTAACTTGTTCATTTTTTTTTCCTCAATGCTTTTGATTTTAGAGCTTTAAAAAAGGGTCCATTTAAAATCAACACTACGATAACCCTGTGAGAACTTTAATGAAGGACAGATTTATGCCATCCACTGTAGCCAGAATCCGGGGCAAACGTCCTATCTTGCCCAAACTGCATATTTTTATTGGACAGAGTAACAAGGTGGTCTGTGATCCATATACCGAGAACTGAGAGATTTTCGGTTTCTTCATAGCAAGTGCCGCTCATGGAAAGTCGCGTAGGAGGGTTTGGCCCTTTAATAACAGCAGACAGCATTGAGCTTTTAAAGCATTAAATACGTCACGGTTTATGGTTCCTCAAAAATATGTTACGATTTTTGACACTGTTCGGTGAGATAAACTTTCAGATCAACAGTGGAAGTATTTAGTAAAGTATTCTAGCCTTAGCTATTTTTAAGCACACAATTTGAAGCTTAATCTCGAAAAATCACCTAAAGTTAAGTTAAACCTTAAACTAAGATTTGCTATCATTTTGATTAGCTTTCATTTGAACCCATTTATAAAAAAAAGTAATATGCCGTAATTAATCGGCAGTAATTTTCGTACATAAAACTTTTTTGTAAGCAATAAGGCTTTTGAAAATAGATACTCGTAGTTAGTGACTCATTTTATAAAGATCAAAATAGAAGCGATAAAATTAACAATATTATTTTCAAACAAACACTGATTTCGCGTGCACTTTTAGATAGTGGTTAAACATGTTCATACTACTGATACTAACTATCATATAACTAGCCATACTCTTTTGTACGAGCCTGATGCTAAAGGGGAGTATAGATCTATACATATATCATGAACCAATATGTTCACAGAAAATTGACGGAATCGTCTGGGCTGGATTGAAACAGTCATAAATAACTCCAAACTTAATCCAACCCAATCCCAAAAAATGTCAAAACTTTATAAATCCATCCTCAATTTCAATTCATAACAAATTGGAATTAATTTTCCACGACATCCTTCGTTGCCTCTTTTATATTAGGCATGGCAACATCGATACCGGCCTTGCTCATAAAATATTCCCAATACTTTGCCAAAGACAATACCTACCTTGATCCGAAAGAATAAAACAAAATAAATAAAATTAAATATTTATTAAATTTTGATTGGGACGAAAACGAAACGCATCTTGATTCCCAGAAGAAGAAGATCAAGCTGAACCTCATGAAGTATAACAATCCGTATTCGCACAAAATTACCATTTAAACTGCAATCAGACATCTTCTCCAATTCCAAAAAGTATCAAAATGCATGGCTCGGCAGGCACAGGGCAAACATTGACATCGCGACTGGCACAATGGCGGATAGATTCGGCTTGCCAGGCCATCAGACAACAACAATTCAATCCCGCGGAAAATTTAATAGTACCATTGCGAGAAATGAGATCCGTAAATGCAGCTCCTATAACTCCGCCAGGAACCTGAAAGCCGCACTCCTCCGTCCCCATCTCCACTGGCCGGGCCCAGCCTCACCGTCATTGTAAATGGAAAATCGTTCATTACAGAAATAACGAACTCCTTTTTTAGCGTTATTTTGTACTGCACGGATATCAATTGGCCATGTTGCATTCCGTTGACGGATTCTGTCCCATTGCAGCGACTTTGAGCGACGAGTGAGTCACGCAGGATCGTTATGAAGACATCAACAATCAGCAACCAGTAGTCGTGGAAAGCAATGAATGGTAATTTTGCACAGTAGGTATGGGCATAGGCAAGTCATACATCTGGAGGCAGAGGGAGGTTGCTATAGTTGTACTCCAGGTACCAGGTCCATATGCACAACACACGCCTGTCATGCGGCCACCTTGGAGTGTGGTTAAGGAATCCCAAGTTAGGAGTGTACCTAGAATCGAGAATCTCCTAATAAGTACCAATGGAATAATTTTTGAATTTGTACTTTTCACGTGCGTTGTCGCAGGCACTCAGTTTGTCGTGGCTCAGGTTTCAAGCTATACGCGTTTGTATGGTTCATCAAAGACGTGCAGGAAATTGTTTCGTTCAATTTTCGCTTAATGATGGAAAAATCTGCAAAATCAATTCACGTAAAAGAGGCTTTCCGTCTCGGCCAACTTTACCCATATGATGATGATGATGATGATGGTGCGGGTATTCAAATTGGATGCAAACAGTGCTGACAGACAAGTAAATGCTGCACAAACGTCAGACATCAACTCCACATCAATTGTGTCAATCTGATGACCTGGTTTGACATTTTGGGTAGACTGAGTGGAAGATAGCTACACTTGGAGAAAAAGTTTGTGCTTATTTGCCCCATCTTTTATTTAGAAAAATGTTTACATGAGTTCCATTAATATGTGTATCTTCAAAAACTGTCTTCACTTCAAGGGGAACAACATGAACAACATGAACAAATCCAAAGAAGAGAGTTGAGTAGAGAATTGAAGCTTAGTTCATTATTTTTGTAAGCTTAAAGATGCACTTAAAGGGTTATTCACAATTATGCAGTGGCAGCATTATCAAAAAGGGGTTTTTTAGGAGATGTCAATGTAACATTACTTTAGCTTTACAATTGGATGCAAAATACAGCTAGCCTAAGACTAGAATACGAGCACTGCCCTAGTTATTGTTCGTGAAGATTTTAACTCCAAGATAGGAAGGGAAGGAATCTTTGATTAGACGGTTTTTTTTTGTTTCTTACCGTAAGGGAAAGCGAGAAGAAATGCATGATGCACCGTAAGGATGTCTTGGCGTTGACCCGTTGACCACCCCGTGTGTCGGACTCGCTACATACCGACTAAAACTCCTCTTGACGTCTGTCCCCTTATTGGCGTCTGACCTACACCCCCCCCCTCCCCCGGGACTACTCTTTACATTAATTCACGGGGGTTGTCATGCTTCCCTAGCGGGATCAACTAGCGGGCTCAACTGTTTCGCGACCATTTTATTCTTCTGAAAATATACTCTGTGAAGCTAGAGATGTTTTGCCACTTTTCAAAGCTTTGTAGCATCTTCTGAACTATGTTCTCTGGGCTGATGGCGCCAGTACTTCTTTGCAATTCGGGGGGAATCTAATCCTTTGCATCGTCTTCTTGTGAATCCCCGTACTGGCAAGCTGCACTGTTTGTTTTTCCGATTTTGTGGAGGAAGGCGTTGAAATAACCGTGTCCGGTGAGTAACTGGTTGACGTAGTAGTTAACCTCACCATGTTTCCGGTCGTTCCACTCAGCCGCGTTCCTGATCAGCCTCGCTGTCCATCTTCCTCTTCTTTCTGAACTCCACCGCTCTTGCCACTTCTGAATTGTAAGCTGCTTGGCCCTTTCGGATGCCGCTTCCAATCTAATTTCCGCCTTTTTGTCTTAGACGTACTTCCTTTCTGCCGATCGATCTCTTATACGATGGGTGTCACTCCTGCGACTACAAGGACGGCTGGTTCCGACGCTCTTTCTGCTGTTGCCTGTATTTATATCCAGAACGTTAGCTTCGTGTCCAGCCTCAGTCCCAAATTCTTCACTTCGGTCCCGATTTGGAAATCGATTTGAGGGGAAATTCTCTTTCTTGCCGGAAGGACTATCTCAGTTTTCTCTGTTGCCATGCTGAGGCCATGCTCATCCATCCATGAGTTTGATCGTCGCATGACCTGGTTCAGTTTTCTTTGCGTGTTTTAGTTGTCTCTTGCCGTGATCACCGCGGCGATGTCGTCTGCGTACCCGAACAGAAAGGTTGTCTTCAGGCATCTCCATGCGGAAAATGTCATCATAGGAGATGTTCCAGAAATCTGGTCTTAAGATCGATCCCTGCGCTGCTCCTGATGTAATTTTCTTTCTTCGTAGGCCTTCCGAGGTTTCGAAGATCAACTTTTAATCCCTGAGATAGATATACTCAGGAGATATACTGGAATGTGGAATCTTCTTTCGAGTGCGTCTAGTATGTCGGTTCACCTAGCCGAGTTGAAGGCATTCCGTAAGTCCAAGGTTGCCAGCAAAACATTCTTCTTAGAGTAGTGGTTTCCCTCTTGGACGATTTCAACGGCATTCACTACTTCTTTAATGGCTCCAATCGTAGAGCGGCCTCTCCTGAAACCGTACTGCCTCTCCGACGAATCACCTGACATTTGTACCGCCGCTATCAGACGTGGTTTAAGCAGCTTTTCCAAGAGCTTACCCGCGGTGTTTAGCATGCACAGATGCCTGCATGCCGATGGGGAATTCGGGTCTCCTTTGCCTTTGCTGATCAGCACCAAGCGTTGATTTTTCCAGCTCTTGGGGAAGATGCCTTCCTCTAGGCAGCTGTTGAACATGTTAAGTAGTAAGTCGGACATGTTCGGGCTGTCACTTTTAGTACTTCGGTAGGCATTCCGTCAGGGCCGGGAGCTTTTTTGTTTTGCAGCGACTGTATAGCTTAACTATACTTTATTCAACTCTTCTTCACTAAAAGCTGAAAATTCCTGTCGTTGTGGTTAGACAGTTAGAAGATACAGCCGCAACGGCACCACCTTCGATCACGGATTCATGCTGATCGAATTTGCTGTGCAACACGACGTTCCGGTTGCTATTACGAACGCAGTTCAATCATCTCGATATTCACAAAGGGACTTGGAGATTTCCTGATCCGTGGACCAGATTGACCACATTGCGACCGACGCAAAGTACTTCTCCAGTAAAGAGGATGTCCGCACGATCCGAGGGATTGACATTTACTCGTTGTAGATAAGGTACGGCTGTGGGTATCCCTACCCAAGTCAAAACAAGGAATTACTGCAAGGATGTTCGACGTTGGACGGCTATAATACCATGAGATCGCAAGATCATTTTTCGATCGAGTCTCTAACAACCTCTCCTATGCTTCCAGCATCACTCACGTATTGAGAACTAGTGGCAACATTGCAAAGCAGGCATCAGAGATGCCTCTTCTGACGTGCTTGTTCTTACACGACCACCACAACGAAACCCCTTGATTGACGGTAATTGCCGGCAGGCACATGCAGCTTAACAATTTGTTCTACAATCAGAAGGCGATAGTAGAAAACCGTTATGAGAAGCTCTCGATCGAGGAAATAGAGGGATGTCATAGCAGGAATGAGGTTTGGAAGTTCTACCAAAAGGTAAAAAAAAACATCTCACGTATACAATCCCCGAGCCTAAGCCTGCATGGATAATCAAAGGAACATCATAGTAGAAGCGCAGTCTATGCTGATAACATGGAAAGACTATTTCTTCAATTTTATAACAATCATGAAAAAGATAATTCCGCTGATATAGAGAAAACACCATTCGACTGAGGCCAACAATACCGCCCACCCGACCTGGAAAAAGTGAAGATAGCTATAATATATCGAATATTATTTCCAAGAAAGCCGCTGGAGCTGACGGCCTCGCCTCCTGGTTGGGAGTATGCATTAGATTATCTGGTATGCCCGATCAATGGAACATCAGTATTGTCTGCCCGATCCTTAAGAAAGGAGACTCTCTGAACTGCGCCAACTACAGAGGCATAAGTCTCCTGAACATTGTATATAAGATCCCTTCTGCCGTGTTATATGAACGTCTGAAGCCTTTCATCAACAACCTGATAGGTCCATATCAGTACGGCCGCCTTAGACCAGGAAAATGCACCATCTATCAAATATTCACATTGCGGCAGATCTTGAAAAAAAAAAACTAGGAACTTCAAATCGGCACCTACCACCTTATCATCGATTTCATAGCCGCTTATGATAGCATCTATGGGGATGAAAGCTCTGTCTAGTTTTGGCATCCCAAACAAACTTGTCCATTAGTCAAGGATGACGATGGAGAATGCACGCTGCTCCATCGAGGTTAGAAATGATCTCACCGATGTATTTGATGTCGAAAAAGGTTTTAGGAAAGGCGTGCGACTTCTTTAACATAGTTCTTGAAAGAATAGTGCAAAACTCACGCGTCAACACCAAAAGCACAATCTTTCAAAAGTCCGTCCAATTACTCGGATACGCCGACGATATTGTTGACATAATTGGAACAACAAAGCCTGACGTCAGTTACGCGTTTATGAGCATTAAGACGGAAGCGAAGAAGATAGGTTCAACCAACGACAACCAATTACATCCGAAAACTGAGTCAATTTAGACTTCTAGAAATTATTTTTGTATCCAAAAATGTCGGTAGCAGACGTAAAATCTCAAAAATGTACCTTGTTCTCCAAATATTGAAGATGGTTAATTGATTTTGATCATTTTTTTTCTCAGTGTACGTTGGGGGCTGCGATTATTTTGGGCATCTGCATGCGCATCAGATGGATTTATAAAGTCCCTTTTGGTTTTTTTTTTGTACTGCAGTGTTTTTATACCTTTGTTTAAAAAGGGTTAGATTTTTTTTTTATTCACCTTCAGCTGGAGTGATGGATGAATTTATGAATGCATGCAAATGTCGATATTATTATGAAAGTGAGTTGCAGAATAAATTTTTCTGATGACATTTCCCAGCCACGGATCGAAAGTTGATCATGAAAGATTTGCATATTTTGCATTCGACCCGTGACATTTAGTTAGCATTTTTGTTTTCATTTGACAAGTCAATTTGTGTTGAGTTAAATTGAAAATATGTTAAAGCTGTTTTTTTTTGTTTGTATGTTCACTTTGTAAATTGTAAGATTTAAATATTAATGTTGTTCACTAAGCTTAATTGATTGGGAAAGTTAATATGCCTATACACATGCAATGTGAGTCTTATAATAGGAAATTCAAATAACTTTAGATACAGGTAGGTGCATCCGTTGAGTAAATTGTATAAAGCACAAAGTCTGGATATTCTTCAAGTGTAAGTTGATACACTTTAATAATTGTGTATTGATTCTCAAAGAAACGTAAACATCTGATTTCCCTAATGGAAATTATTTGGCAAAAACATGAAACGTAAACGATGCTAAATTTAATCGAAATCGTCAAAGCCAATTTTAAGATAATACAAAAAAAAATCGAATGTCAGTCCCACAAAGTCTTAGGATTCCGATTGCTCACAAGATGAGGGGAAAAAGGAAAGATCGTCAATCTTCTGAAGAAAGGCGAACTTATGCAGTGCGAAAATTAAAGATTGTCCTCCGTCGATCACATCATTACACCTTTATGATCTTCATACAATAGTGCGCTAAATATTGATGCTCATTTCATCTGCTGTATGTACATCGACTGCGAAAAGGCTTTTGACAGTATTCGGATAAACCAATATACAGGGTGCCTAACCTCTCCAGGCTTGTGTGTGAAATGTTGAGCTGTTGAGATCGATGACGTCTACTAGCATACCAGTCTCATGAATTTTTTGCACAAACTTGCGTACAACATGCGTGGTGGGTGCTTCATTTCGGCCAAAACGGACTGCTTGGGCTACACAGCACTCGCTACTCACTTTGGAAATAAGTTTTCAATATTTCCCAACGTTGTTCAAGCGTAAAGCGCTCATTTTCTTCCGCAGAGTTATGATAATGTCTTTCTGTCAAGATTTTGAGCGGAAAACAGCTGTCAGTGTCAAAATAACCTATGATTTAATAGGAAACCACTAGATGGCCCACCCGTATATTAGCGGGAGCACAACGCTTATAGAAATTTAGACGAGTTACCTTCTTTCTCTTCCGTAACTTCACGCCCGCGCTGTGTTAAAAAACATTTAAAGGGTAATCATATTCCCTTGAGCGTGAGTTAATTATAAAAAAAAAAAAAAAAACTTATAATTTACGATAGATATAGGTTATGTAGGGCAAGTTCTGCATTTGGAAAAAAACGAACTCGAGAAGTTGATCAAAGTTGACATTACAATGATAGCGGACACAAAAAAAATGGGTCCGGCGATTCCGTCCGTCTGTATGTCTTTATGTCGATCTACAGCCTAAACTACTGGAGGTATGTTCTTCAAACTCGGTACTTAAGTGTGATTCTTCGGTGATTCCCTAGCGGAGAAATTGATTTTTTTAGCTCCAAAACTAACGGTAAATCATTTCCAATAAACCGTAATGCAAAATATTATTTATCTCAAAAATGGCTCTAACGGTTTTATTAAAAAAATTAAGTGCGTTATTATGGACATGGACTACACTTTGGTAAAAAAAATAGGAAAAAATGTTATTAACGGTAACCTGCCATAGAACGGTTTTCTTGGTTTTTGACTTTCTCATTAACGGCTCTAAAGATTTGAACGAAAATTTTTATTCAGGAGCTCCTTTAAATTTGAAAAAATATGCTCTATTAAAATTTTCGAAAAAAAAAGTTTTTGGATTTTTAAAAAAATAATACAATTTTATTTTTGAAAATTCGATATCTTGAAAACGGGTTTACGATAAAATTTTGAAATTACGTCTTAAAATATATTTCACTAAATACTAACAATTTGCATATAAGATTGTTTTATAAAAAATTTAAGGAAAATTTAGTACACAAAAAACATGTTTTAGTATGTCTGTACCTGTACCTCCTGCTACAGCCTAAGCCTCTAGAGCTATTTTCTTCAAACTCGGTACTAAAGAGTCTTCGGTGATTCTCTAAAAGAGAAATTGAATTTTTATAAACTCTATACAACTTTAATACATAATCTGAGTTGTTTCGAAAACGGCTTTAACGATTTTGATAAAAAATTGAGTGTGCTATTGGGCATGGACTACGTTTTGGCTAAGAAAATTTGTGGACAATATCTTATTAACGGTACCTGTCATAGAACCAGTTTTTTGATATTCGACTTTCTCATTAAATGCTCTAATGATTTGAACTAAAATGTTTATGCCGAAACCCCCTTAAATTTAAAATAATATTGTATTGTATACAAATATTCGAAAAAATATTTTTTGGGCTTTTTAAAAATTTTATTTTTTGAAATTATTTCCTACAATATATATTACGAAATACTTACAATTGGCATCCCAAATTTGTTTTTGTCAAACATTTTAAAGAAATTTCTAACATACACAATTATTTTAATAATAAACTGTTTTTTAAACTTCGTTTGCATAAATCAGACGGCAATTTTTTGGCTTTTTAACTTTTTTATCACATTAAATCCATGTTTCATATTAATAAAATATATTTTAAATTCCAAAGTACTTTTACATAAGAGCAAGTTCGTGTGATCCAGTCGTGAATTTGTTTTTATTGGATAAAAAGACTAAAATTTGTGCTTTTTTATTTAAAAAGGTTTTATTAATTTGATAGTTTAAATTAATACAATTTCTAAAATTCAAACAAAGCAACAAAAAATAAATAAATAAATTTGGTGGTGCAAAAGCTCAGAGTGAACAAGGATCTAGTGACTTACAACTCTCAACCATTCCTGTGTGCGTGTTATCAGGAACGGAGGGGACCTACAATTTTCTGCCGATTCCGAACGGCTTATGAGCAGCACTTTCTATGACAAGGATATACTCTTGGAGAATTTGTCAATTCCTCGCAAGAGGCAATACATCCCTGAAAAAAAACTTCCTATAGCAGCGACTGAGAATCGAACTCGAGACCTTCCGCATCATGATAGTTCAACGCACTAACCATTTTGCCAAGGTGTACAACAAAAAAAATACTTCATTAATATTCCTTTTTTTTACATCATATATGTCAATTGTTTCAAAAACTTGGTATCATATGCGGCTTAATAATTTGGTGGATACCCTTGATTCGATTAAACCAGTTCAGTCTTTGAGACATATTTCTTTGCGTGTATTCCGTGCTAACTTTATTCCATTCTTCTTACAACCTAGTTCTTAGTGCACTTATTGAAGAAACACGTTTTTCACGAACTCGACGATCCACAAATTCTCGATGTGGTTCAAGTCTGTAGCTTGTGGAATCACTTTAGGACAGTTATAGCTTTGGATCGTTGTCCTGGTAAAATTTAAAACTTTGTATAATACCCATTCTCTCATCACTTTCCCTCAAATTTTTCTTCAATATATGTATTTACCTATTCAATATATCCAATGCCTATAGCCGATATGCAGCCCCAAACAATAACGTGACCACCGCCATGCTTGAAAGTTGGTTTTATATTTCTATTTTTATGTTCTTCATTTGGTTTCCGCCACACCATTACTCTTCCATCTGACCAAAACAATTATACCCTCTCTCGCCAGCAAATATATTACATCCTAACACCAACCTGCATCTTTGTTTTTGTGGTGCTTCGCGAATTTAATCCAAATTTGCTCTTCAACGTACTATACGCAAATGAACCAATTAATGCAGGTAGTTTACCAAAACGGAACTCTTGAATAGATAAACGTTATTTTAACATTTATTTCGAGAAATGCTCAAAAAGGGCTAAAACGATTAAAATATATAAAATACATAAAATATTAATGACATTCACTTAAGATAACTTGTATTCTTAAAAAAATTGCGCACTTTTATAATTTACAGAATTTATTAATACAGAATTTTAAATCCAGAATTTTTGATTTACAAAATTTTGAAATATAGAATTTTCGATTTTCAGAACTAAAAAAAAAAAACAAAAAAGAATTTTGTCACATATGGAATTATGACCCCTTTCCTTATTTTGTAAATATCAAATAGAAACAACGATTTAAAATATTTCTTCTTATATTAATTCATATTTGCCAAATTTGCAAATTTTGAGATTTTTGTTTTATTTTATGGTTGAAGGTAGTATTAGACTAAGAGCCCACAGCAATTTTTGGGTGTGATTTATAACAAAAAATAATTAGCATAATTAGGTAGGCCTTTTATAGTTATTTACAAATGTAAAGGTCTTGCATACTCTAGTGGGAGCAATAGTGCATAATAGTGCATCAAGATGCAGTTCTTTCCAAGTCCAAATAATTGTGATAACAACTTTGCCAAAATGTAGAGTTAAGCCCCCTGATTGAAAATATCGAGGTCCAAGACGTTTTACAGACAGCGTTCTGCCTGCCAGACGCGATAAGAATAGGCTACTTCTTGCACTAAGAAGGCCACCTTCAAAGTGTCTTGGACCTCGATATTTGCAATCAGGGCATTTAGCTGTTCATTTTAAAGTTATGGCAAATTTTGCGTCCCAATTTTTTAGAATTTTGAAAGAACTGCATACTTGATGCACTATAATGCACTATTGCGCCCACTAGAGTATGCAAGACGTTCACATTCATAAATAACTATAAAAGGCCTATCTAATTATGCTTATTATTTTTTGTTATCAATCACACCCAAAAATTGCTGTGGGCTCTCGGTCCATATTGCATGTTTTCATTTTTAGTAGTTGCAAAAAGTCAAATTTTATATTTCTTCGGAATAACACCACAAGAGTTGAGAATATTTCATGTTTGTAATAAAATTAAAAAGAATTTATATTCATTCGTTAAATATGCTAACTAGCAATTTTGCTGTCAATATTTATGGAAATAGGTACAGTTATTCTTACATCCAGCTGTGAAAATTAATTCATAACCATAAAAATTATAACAATGCGAATTTCTGTAACCCTACGGTTAGGTTTGCGAAAATCAAAACCTATAAAAATGGTATGTTCGCAAAATTTTGCAAATTTGGGATTTGTACGGCTAACTGGGTTTTTAACGAAATCGAAAATCGATAGGATACATTGAAACTTCGCAAAATATCTACCATAAAAGTTTTTGACCCATGCCAGCACAAGTTGTTCTGAAAACGGTACTACTTTGGTGCTTAAAAAAACCCCAAAAGTAAAAATGGTTCGTTTGCGAAATTTGGGAAATTTTGTTTCAATTTTTACGGCACAAGGTGGTGCTATGTCCACTCCACACACAACTTTCACCGTTTTCAGAAAAAAAGTGAATTCTTTCCATTCAAAGCCAAGTTAATGATAAAAGTTATTTTCCAAATTGCTACCCAGCTAGCCCCCACCCTAACATATTCCAAATAAGGAACAAATAAAAATCATATAATTTGTATAATGTCACTTTCACGTGATAGAAAGAAATTCACAATCAATTGGGACTGCAGTTGGAAGAGGTTGTTTCTGTTCGACCCCTCCCTATTCCAAAATGAGCTTATTAAAATTATAATTCCCATAACAAGATTCCATTTCCACAAAAGCAATGGCACTCCATTAAATTATCCTTAATTCGTTTGCCGCATGCAGAACCGGCTACCGAAAACCGAGAATGCATTCCGAAACAATTTTCAAACTTTAAGCAATTACATCCCAGACGAATGGCATTCTGCTCTATCGTGATAGCAATAGCCTGATTCAACTTACAATGGAACAAGGATACAAGTGAGTGCAACATTTTGAAATGTTAAGAAACGCGAGTTTCATAAAACTAAAATCACAGTCATATCCATATTCCGAATCCCCAACTTGAAGAACTTTATTCCTGCACGATTGTTATGATTATTATGTTCCTTAAGTCCTATTTGAGCTGACGATGACGACGTCGACAGCGCGAGCGGCGCGGTATAAAATTTCAATAAACCACCACAGGACGAAGGAAAGATGATATGGAAAGTCTGGCGACTCGGCCGTGCTACGGGTTGTGGCACTCGTGCAGGAGCAATCCACGATATTAGAATTTTTCAACAGTAAAATGAAAAAAAGAAAAAGTTTGCACTCCACAGTGCGGCTATACACAATAAAAGTGGAAATTCCCCAGTGCTAGGACAGGAGGAAGGACCTCTATGATATCCTCATTGTGTATATATGGGCCAATATGAAGGCCTTAGCTGGTCTTTCTTAGCATATTACGTCCATAGCAGTGGCGGCGCGGCGTCTTCTATACTCATAATGGGATCTCTTTTGTGCTTCCAAAGAGTGGTTAGCTTAGGAACGACGTGGATATACACGCCTTATGCCACATTACGTTGCAAAATGTCGTCTTAAAAAATTATTTATTACCTCAAAGGGATTTTTCACTCGCTTTTTACGACAATAGGGGCTCACGCAGTGCGAAACAATTGACGGCCATTTTTTCGTCCTCTTTGTTTGCGTTAACAAAATTGTATATGGTAACTTCATAAATATCCACCAGGTAACTCACAACGACTCTGGGGTATATTGCATCGTTTAAACTTATACTAGCTTTATAGGTCTACTTTTTCTGAGGGGACCGTTATTGTGATCCGCATCAAATGATGGTTCCATATTATTTTTTTGATGCGCATAATTTTGCAATGAAAAGTGAGAAGATGTTTAAACATAGGTTGTTAAGGGTATTCATGGTTTAGTTTTATGTGGTCCACTTTATCCGACGGTAAATGACAGAGAAAAAAAATTATTAAATGGGAAAATACAATAGTGTAACTGAATTTTTATACGTATAAACACCAAACAGTTGTGTTTGTGTTCACTGCTGCTTAGAGCCAAAATTTACATTTGATCTCATTGAGTTGTAACCTAGGGTAACATCGTAGTAAATAACGAATTGATAAAAAAATTGTATAGTGCATTGGATTGTCATGCCAAAGTTCTAGGATCGATTTCCTACGGCTACTACCTAAAAACAAAGAAATGTTATTTTTTTCTCGAGACGAGACGAGTGACAAATTTATCGAAGAGTTTTCTTGTCTTGAAATGTAAGTCCATCGGATTAATCAGAAAATTGTTGGTCACCTCCATTTCTTCCGACAACAAGCTCAGCAAATATGAATTAATATAAGAAGAAATATTTTAAATCATGAAATTGTATTGATTTCGATTTTCAATATCAAAGTCGAGCTGCTCTTTGCTGTTGTCTGTTAAAGAAATAAGCAAATTGAATATCTTAAGCTTTGAAGTTCGCAAATAAATTTTGCGAAGCATGAAATTGTTGTGACGTTATGTACTCAACTTCTATTAATTAGTTATTTGAATCAAATTGCAAATTTGGAAATTAACGAACCAAAACTTTATTTTCTTATCATCCGATTTTTTTTAGAAAATTTGTGCAGTCTTGTGGGTTACTTGCGGTAGCCGAACTCAAATTATGCGAGGTGGAAAATAATAAACTGGCAAATTCGCAATTTTTGCGAAAGATTAATTTCCTTTTTTCTTTTTGTTTCTTCGAGAATACAAAGATGTTAATTATTTAACTTGTGAAGTCATTTGATTA
Source organism: Philhelius festivus (assembly GCA_963931855.1). NCBI lineage: Eukaryota > Metazoa > Arthropoda > Insecta > Diptera > Syrphidae > Philhelius > Philhelius festivus. The sequence continues at coordinate 232,993,882 of OZ007555.1, read as the reverse complement.
AAAGATTAAAAATTTCGCATATTTGTAATTTCTATTTGAAGATACATTTTGCGAAGCTTGAAATTAACATATCATTTATGGATTACACAAAAAAAAAAAAAATATATTGTGTCGTTATATGATCAGGCCTTGTGCCATATGAATTTAAAAAATATTGAAAAATTTTAAATTTTGCGAAGAAGGTATGTATTTTTCCTTTTTATTCCTTTTTATTCCTGAAAAAAAAATTACTGTATCACAGCCATTATGGATTTAAAAATAAATTTTGCGAAGCATGCAGCCACTTTCTCGGGAAACCACTATGTTCTATGTTCTATCGATATGAAGTAAGCTTTTGCTGATTTTTGTCGTAAGCAATTCACATACATATTAGCAAATTCTGCTACTAGTCATTTTGCGGATTTATCATCTGCATTCTTTTCAATTTTAATAAAAATATAAAATTTATTCAGCTTTAGCGTTAGTTTGTGAAACTACAGGCAAATTTAAATAAATGATTTGCGAACCATAAAGTAGGCACCATCGCTAATCTTGCGGTTTCGAATCTCAAAAAAAAAAAAAAACCAAAGATAGTGTTTTGTGCCCAACTTCTGGTATCATTTGCCAAAGAGATTGTAGGCAGGTAGGTAGAGATGGTAGTCGCCCGCGACTCAATTAACGCTGGGGTGCGCAGTTTTGATACCATTAACTCGTGTCAACCTAATAAGGGTTTAGTACGGAAGAGAGTGGCTTTTTATGTACTCGTACTTTAGCGGAGCATTGCTAAAGCCATTTTGTCGCATTCAGAAAGATAATCAGATCTTTGATTTTCTTCTCCGAAAGTTCGCTGGGGTCATCGAGGAAGGCTTTCCCTAAGGCGGGGCAATCGCAAAGAAAATGAACCACAGTTTCTTTTTCTTGTGGATCTCCACAACTACGGCAGTGGTGTGGGTTGTAGGGGATGCCTAGCTTTCTTGCATGTTCACCTATGGGCCAGTGCCCGGTGCATATTGCTGTGATCCTGGCTATGTCGCGCCTGGGTCTGCATATTAGATCGTTAGAACGTGAGTTGTTGTAAGTAGGCCATATCTTTCTTGATATGACACAGTTTGTGAGACTGCTCCACCTACGGTTGGATTCATTGAGAAAAATCGAAAAGATTTTTCTCTTCATAGCACCAAGAGGAATATTTACGTTTTCCGCTAGTGAGCTATGTAAGGCCGAGCCTTGCCGAGCTAAAGCGTCAGCCTGTTCATTACCCTCTATGTCACTGTGACCTGGAACCCAAATGAGAGTGACCTGGAGGTCAATGTTCAGACTCGTCAGTTCGTCCCGACATTGCTGGACAAGTACTGAGGTAGATGTAGATGATTTAATGGCCTTAATGGCCGCCTGGCTATCTGAGCAGATAGCTATATTTCTGAATTGGTTTTGCTTGGATTGGAGCAACTTGCATGCCTCCTTGATTGCTAGTATTTCAGCTTGAAATACACTCGCAAAGTCTGGTAGTCTGAAGGACTTGGAGATGTTAAATGACTCGGAAAAAATTCCTGAACCAACACCGCACTCCATCTTAGATCCATCAGTGAAGATTATCGAATCAAAATCTTTTGTGACAACATCATTTTTCCAATCCTCTCTGGTGGAAAAAATGGCTTTGAAATCCCCGCTTGGGCCAAGAGGAGGTACTCAGTAGTCGGTGTTCGATAAGAAGATATCCGGAGGAATCAATTTTGTTATATGTTTCCATGACCATAGAGTTTGGAGAACCAACTGTTAGATTCTTTAATTCTTACAGCACTGCATGCCGCTAGGTATTTTATATGAAGGTCGAGTGGTAAAAGGTTCAGGATAACGCTCAGGGCATCTGTTGGGCATGATCTGAGAGCCCCTGTAGTGCCAACGCTAGCCGTTCTTTGAACCCTTTTAAGTTTTCCGACGTTATATTGCTTGCTAAGTGCAGGCCACCAAACAATCGATCCGTAAGACAAAATTGGCCGTACCACTGCAGTGTACGTCCACAAAATCATCTTCGACTGAAGGCCCCACTTCTTACCAAAGGTCTTTCTGCAGGCATAGAAAGCTATACAGGCTTTCTTAACCCGTTCTTCAATATTTATCTTCCAATTCAATTTGGGGTCGAGAATAACTCCAAGGCATTTAGCTTTGGAAGATAAGGAAAGAGTTTGACCGTTAAGTCGAGGTAGGGTGAATGTAGGTATTTTAGTCCTGGTAGTAAAGAGCATCAGTTCCGTCTTACTCTGATTAACTCCTAGTCCACTACAAGTGGCCCAGTTGCTAACTCTTTTCAGAGCAAATTCAGTGATTTCACTAATCACAGAAGTAAACTTACCTGATACCAATAAAACCAGATCGTCAGCATACGCTACAGCTTTCACACCACTACCTCTGAGCTTGACGAGAATTTTGTCCATGAGTAAGAGCCATAGAAGAGGGGAGAGAACACCACCCTGGGGAGTTCCTCTACTAACATGCTTAGTAGAAATTGTGTTTCCTAACGTTGCTTGGATCCTTCTGTCACTGAGCATAGATACAATCCATTTAGATATGAAACTTTCTACACCAAAGTGAGCAAGTGATTCGCGAATGGATTCAGTTAGGACGTTATTAAAAGCACCCTCCACGTCTAGGAAGGTTGCTAGGGTATATTCTTTGTAGTGAATCGTCTTCTCTATTGTACGCACTACTTCATGCAGGGCAGTCTCCGTAGACTTGCCTTTTAGGTATGCATGTTGCGATTCATCAAGAGGACGACCCTCTAGTAGAACTCTGATGTGAGTACACTGAAAATAAATTCCTAGGTAATATTGACAAAAACGTTTTGTTGACCTTTAACAAAACAATTTTATCGTTTTGATAAAATTTTTGTCAATACGAAAGAATGATTTTGTTGATTTCACAAACTTTTTATAATCCAGCATGATTTTTTGTCAGTTTAACAAAATATGCCCTACAAATAATATTTTCAGTTTAACAAACCAAGTTTTGTTAATATAACAAAATAAAACAGAGATTTTTGTCACATCAACAAACTTTTTTGTGATGTTAACAAAATGTTTGTTGTATCTACAAAAAATCTGTTTTGTAAATGTTTGTCAATATCACAAAGTTTTTGTTAATTTGTTTTTGTCAATTTAACAAAAAATGAAAACATTTTTGTTAAAATGACAAATATTTTGTTTTGGGGTTGAATTATTTTGTAATATTGATAAAATAATATTATCAGATAGATAAAACTATTTTGTAAGGAAACCAAAAAATTTCTTTTGTGTATGATATAGTTCACACTTGGTTTTTGTTAAGAAATCGATGTAAGACTAACTGAACTTAACAAAAATTGCGTATTGTCCATACGCCCTCACAGATGGTTGAATGTGAGATCGTAGGGACGAAACGCCAATTTTTGTGGACTTAAATCCCAAAAAAAAACTATTTTGACAAAATTAATTTTGTTTTTTGTGGATTCAACAAAAGAAATTTGTAAAATTGACAAAATATTTTGTTGAATTGACAAAATATTTTGTTAATTTAACAAAATATAACAAGTAATTTTTGTTAATTTAACAAAACAATTTTGTTAATTCAACAAAACAATTTTGTTAATTTAACAAAAAAATTTTGTTAATCCGATAATAATAAAAAAACAATAACACTAACAAAAAAATTGTAAATACAACAAAAGAATTGTTAATATGACAAATTAATTTTGTAAATTCTACGAAATTTTGTCATATTGACAAAATATTTTTGTTATTTCAACAAATTTATTTGTCAGCATAACAAAATAATTTTGTGGATACAACAAAATATTTTTTGTTACCTCAACAAAATTCTATAATTTTTGTTAATTTGACAAAACTTTTTGTTGGACGTATATTGACAAAATTTTTGTTAAATCAACCTAGATTTTTATCATATATACCTAGATTTTATTTTCAGTGTATCAAGGATGCGCTCTAGTGTCTTTAATACAAAAGATGTCAGACTAATTGGCCTAAAGTCCTTCGCGGATTCATGACCTCGTTTGCCGACCTTCGGAATAAAGACCACTCTTACATGTGTCCATGACTCGGGTACATAATTGAGATAGAGACAGCCTTTGAAGATCATTTCTAGCCATGGTACTGCCAAGTCTTGCAGTTTCTGCAGCATAATTGGGATTATGCCATCAGGACCAGGTGATTTGTAAGGGGAGAAAGTATTAATCTATCTCCTGTTATAACAGAATTGATTCGCTCCCTATGAGCTATAATGGTATTTGTAGTGCTAAGCGTTTCGGGGTAGCTATTCTCACAACCCGGGAAATGTTTTGTCATAAGCAGTTCCAAGGACTCAGCTGGAGAGGCTGTCCAGATACCGTCACATTTTCTCAGAAATGAAGGGCTGCAATGTTCCTTTGACAGAACTTTACTTAGTCTAACAGACTCCTTAATATTTTCTATTGAGTGACAGTATTCTCTCCAGCCAAGCTTCTTAGATGCTGCTATGGCTCGCTTGTACACTTTTAGACAGTCTTTATATGGTTGAAAGAATTTCTCCTTCTGACATATGTTGAAGATCTTTCTGGTCATTTTTCTAAGTGCAGAAAGATCTTCATTCCACCAAGGAGGGAACTTTTTGCGTCTGTATTTAACTGGACAGGAGACCTTAAAGGCAGTGTTAATCGCTGCCTCGAAAGTCTTTACCTTAGATTCAAGAACTTCCACAGATTCTACACTAATTAATGGTAAATTGCCTAGCTTGGATTTTGCGATCTGACTAAATTTCTTCCAGTCAGTTCTTTTGGGATTTCTATATGGAGGGGGGGTTTCTACCTTGAAACCTATGTTGAAAAAAAAAAGAGATTGCACAATTCGCATTATTCCAAATTTTGATGGTAAGCATATTCTGCCAAACTTGAAATTAGTAGATCTGTTTTGGATTTCACTAAAAAACAACAGGGGGTCAATTCTCTATCTGATGTGAAACTGTGAAGTGATAAAAAAGTTATAATTTCAGTTTTCACAGCCATTTTTCATTTTTAAATTTCATAAACTCAAATAATGCGATTCTGGAACTCAGTTTTATAAATGCTTGTCAAAACATGTACTAAACAGTAGTAAAATAAGAAACGCTCTTATTTTTACTACACGTCACTCATTTTTGAGTATAATTTTGTTTTTTATAATTTTCATATTTTATCAGGGCTTTTCACAAAATCGTTTGAGTGTGAAAACAAATTTAATATTTGAAAATATTTTGACATTATATTATTTTTTTTTTTTTCATAAATTGCGAATCGGATAGTGTGTCAAGTTGTGAAAAAACTTTCACAGATAGATAGTTGACCCCCAGGTCGTACACTTCTCTGAAATTTGAAAAATAAAAATCACAAATTTGCAATCTTTGTTGTTTTCTGAATTCCCAAGAACCTAACAAAATGGTTTTACGAATTTGCATATTTTCAATCTTCTATGCTTGAGAAAGAAAAATTTGCGAAGCTTGAAGTTGCTCAGTTTTTTTTTTTAATATCACACTGAAAAACAGCAGATCGTGCAAATATGTGATCAGTTAGTTCTGCCTTGTACCGTGCATATATGTATATGTACGAGCCCAAACTCAAAATAGTTGGTCTACCGAGGATAGAATGCAAATATGTGTTCATTCTTAACCTATTTCGAAACAAAAACTATTTTTTGATATACATATAAAGTCCTATTCATTTTAAATAAGAAAAGTGGACAAAAAAAGAAAGTGGCTTAATAAAATATTGATATGGAGTCTCTTTACAAAACTAAATAATGATTTATACACATTTCTTAGATGCAAAATAGTTGGTCTATGATTCTTTATGTTGATTTTACCACATTGTTAAGCGACCTTTGGCCTTAATCACTGCTTCCATAATGCACCTTGGCATAGTGTCAACTAATTGTTGACACTCTTCGGCACCAAAAGATTCCCAATTATTTGTAATTGTGGATCTTAAATCTTGAAGAGTCCGACGCGGTTCCTTTCGCAATTTTTGCTTCATCGTGTGCCAAACAGTTTCGATTGGTGAAAGATTAGGGCTGCTGGAAGTCCATTCCAATAAAGAATTGCTTCAGCAGTTAACCATACCATTGTTGACCTAGCCGTATGACAAGAAGCACCATTCTGTTGGAAAATATACTCCGCATTGCTATATTGAAGACGTAGTATTGACGGAGGCAGCTCCTGTTCCGAAATGTTGCGGTACTTGACAGCATTAGCTATCCCAATTACAAAATGCAAATTACTCATACCACATCCCGACATGCGCCTCTATACCATTAGAGATACTGGGAGCTTTACGGTTTGTTTAAGGCAGTCCTTGTGAGTTGTGAAAGGCTTCTTTAGCATTTTTTATCACTGGTCCTCGTTCATCACCAACACAAACTTCCAATCTGTACTGATCACTCCAATTAACGGACCGCCATTGACTAAAAGTTCAAATTTTTAAGTTGTTTGGCCCACTCAATGCACCTTTTCTTTTGCTTAGGTGTCAGTAGTGATATTTCTTTTGCCTGCGTTTTTAATGATTTAAGTTGTTGTAATTTATGCAAAACTTAAATATTTTAAAATAAACCTTATAAAATTTGTATCCCATTTTTTTCATCATCTGCTTACAACTGTCCACCGAAACACTTTTTTGAATTTGTTCTCTCCACTGTACCGTTATTGAAGCAGATAAATATCGTTGATTTTCTTTAAAAATTTGGCAATCGCGAGGTTTTGCTGTTAGTGGATGTCCCGTTCTGTTGCATATATCCACATTTCCAGAATTTTTAAACTTTGTTATTATGTTCTGCACTGATGAGAGCGGTAAATTAAAATTTTCAGGGATTTCGTAGCTAGACAATCCTGTTTCAAACGCTTTAATCATTGATTCCCTTAGGTCTCCTGATAATGCAACGCCACGCGCCAGGATTGACATGAAACTCTCGCTAGCTTGTATAAAATCATACAATAATCATTAATAAAACCAGTGCTTCTCATTTTTTTAATAACGGTTAACTGAAACTATATTTAAATAGTCTTAGATCAACTATTTTGCACCCAATAAAGAGTAGATCAACTTTTATGCTCTTATCTTTGTCTGAGATGAAAGGAATATTGTTGCTATTTGCTCTCTCAAATTTTGTTTTGTTAGGTCTAATTAACTCTCAGTGAAACTGCTTCATTAAATTGACAACATTTTTTAAATGAACAAAAGCTGACTGCCACTAAATTTAGGATATATGAAGAATTAATGTGTTAAATAAATGAATAGACCAACTATTTTGAGTTTGGGTCGTATGTATTTAAAAAATCGCAGATTCGTAAATTTTTCGAACGAATTATTTTTATTCATTTTTATAATGAAAAGTTTTGCTATTTTAGAATTTAATTTTAGCTGAAACGTAACGAAAAGGTATTTATATATGTAAATACTAATATTTTAAGTTGAATGTGAAGTTAGCAAGTTGTATTGTTATATGCTCAACTTCACCTGTGCAACAAGATTCGCAAATTTGAAAACTACTGCGAACGACCCATCTACGTATGTATATTCTTTTCAATTTTTATAAAAACCAAATTAGTGCCCTTTTGTCCTGTCGTGTGTGTGTGTGGAAAATATTTTTAAAAAAATATCAAATCATGCAAATATTCTTAAAAATCTAATTTAAACTGTTTTTTACAAATCCAGCCAGTTACTTTTTTTTTTTTTTTATAATCTACACGCGCTCAAGGGATTATGATTACCCATTAAATGTTTCAACACAGCGCGGGCGTGAAGTTAAGGAAGAGAAAGAAGGATAGGAAAGATGTGTGGCACGATGTTCTGAGACTGAAGGTTGTTGTCTCAGATATTTTATACTGGCTTACGCAGACGACATCGACATCATCGGAAGAACCGAACAAGCTGTACACGATTCCTTCATCCAGATCCAGCAGGCGGCACAAAATCTGGGGCTGCACATTAGTGAAGGTAAAACAAAGTACATGGTGGCGTCGAATGCGAGAGGAACAGTTGGTCAAACAATCAAGGTAGCGGAGCACGAATTTGAAGTGGCGCAATCCTTTAAATACCTTGGGTCAATAGTAGCAGCCGATAACAATAAAGAAGAAGAAATACGCGGGCGGCTTCTCAAATCCAACAGAGCCTACTATAGTCTGTCGAAGCTCTTCAAATCCAGAAATCTCACCATAACTTCAAAACTGTTGCTGTACAGGACCATGGTCCTGCCAGCACTCATATATGGATCCGAGACTTGGGTGCTTAGCACCCCGACCTCTTAGCTGCGTTTAAGAGAAAAGTCTTAAGGAGAATTGTTGGCCCTATTTGTGAGGAAGGACGATTCCGGAGACAATACAATCATGAACTGTATGCAATCTTCCTAGAAAAAGATATCGTGACAAAAATTAAGCTCGGTAGACTCTAGGTGGGCACCTAGCTCGCATGAGCAAAGAGGAACCTGCTCGAAAAGTTCTTTGTGGTACACTCTATGGTAGACGACACCGTGGTAGACCATGCTTGCGCTGGAGAGATGGCGTAGATCAGGACGCCCGAAGCCTTGGGGTGCGCAACTGGATGGCGTCGGCTAGAGACCGGGATAGGTGGAGAGACTTGTTGAAAGAGGCCAGGACCGGAACCCGGTTGTCGAGCCGTTGATGATGATGATAAGCTAGTTCGCATACATATTAGCAACCTTTATGGTGTAAAATAAATATTGCCGAGTGTGAATCAACTCCCGCCATATTTGACTCTATACGATTTACGAGGACTCTGAAAAGTTATTTCGTTCGCGATGAAGTAATTCACATTTAAGCCGTATGAATCCTTTATAGGTCACTTTCATTTCTGCTGACTAACAACATCACGCAACCAGAAGTGTTTGGGATTTATATTACTAGGTCCGGTTGCGTCACAAGTTGCCGCGCTTCTAGTTCTATTAATGTCGGGTACGCCATCTTTAATGTCGTTATGTAAACATTGACAAGTTTGACATTTATCAACCGATTGACTTGAGTACACATGTTTTTGGAACGTCAATTCTGTTCACTTTTTAACATGAATCACTTCACACTGAAACAACGCGCCGATATAGTTACGAGTATATCCTGTATTCAACGTGCATGTTGTCGAAAATATCGTGGCCAAGAAGCACTGGCTGACAACACAATTGATCGCTTGGTGTCTAATTTTGTTAAACACGAGGTTACATTATCAGAACACCCTCACATAATTTTGTAATAATATTAAACACCCTATGATAATGAAGAAAGATACAAAGTATCTTTCCATATACCAAATGTAATGCTCACACAATGATTCATAATTTCATTGACGATATCCGATATTATAAACATAAACTACATATCAGCACATTTTGCCTTCAGTAACTTGTGTACAGAAATCATCTTTAATAATTCCAATAGAATTCTTGTGTCAGCAATTTTATTAAACAAAGAGCAGCATATGATCTTCAATCATATTGCTGAGTAAACAAATATGAAGTAGTTATAAAAGGGTTTCTTCGATCACTTAGAAGTTTAGTTCTAATTAGTATTCCAACGTATAGCTGAAGATTTCCCCCCACCAGTGGTAAGGGATCTGAAGCTCATAATAAATTTATATTATTAAAAAATCACTAGTGTTTTATTTGATGGTGGTATTCTCACAAGAGAATACAATATATATATTTTTTTTGTTAACGAAACGAACCGTAAACAAAACTACGAGACATTGTAAGATCGTCAACATGCCTTTCATGAACGCCCAAGACGTTTAAGAAATGAGAACCATCATTTGGCGTCAGGGGAACCACCATGCAGTTCATTTGCAAGGATGGTTTGCATCTGCATATATTGCAATTGACAAACAGTCGAATACCGACATAAAAGATGGCGCTCCGTTATATTTTTTACACATCTGATGCAAGTTAGATTCGCAACCCTTCATCTAGCTTTGGAAGAAAGACTTGCAATTAATTCAACAATTTGTACAAGTTTCGAGGAATTCTAAGTTAAACAACAATAGCTTGAGTGTGCTCCAACCAAGATTAAAGACTGCAGGTATAGCTTTTTCCACTAGATTTGTTTGTCAATTAATACTTAAAATGAAGATGAAAATTTAATTTAAAAAACCAATAATTGAGACGTTAACTTGGTTCCCATGCCTAAATTCTCTCTTCCTTATCAATTTCAAAAAATTAGCCCCAGCGTATCAATATTTCGATATCTTGATATTCCCGCCACAGGACTTCGTCAATTTGACCAAAAAAAAATCATCAAAAAATTAAAACCTTTTTCTCTGCCAACATTGTGTGGAAACGAGACGACAATAAACATCGAAGTTAAACATTCGTATTAAATCGGAAACTAGATTTATATCAATAAAAATAGTGCTGGCTCCCCACCAGCTGTATTGTTGCCTCAGCTGAGGCTCTGACTATACTGCACTATATGAGATGAGATGCCAATGCCGTGCCGCCGCCGAATCCCAAGCCAGAGGAAGGAAACATTACAACATAAAAGTTAATAATAAACATAATTCCCAATCGATGAGATTTATGGCCACATTTGAATCTCATCGCAGCGGATTCGGAGTCAGACTACCCTCGGTGCGTGTTTCCTCCAAGACATCCGAATGGCTTCTCGTTGCGGTTGCGGTCGCGGTCCAATCGATTCGTTGGTCGGTAGTGTTCTAAAAGTTTTCAATCTCTCTCCCTAGATTCTTATCATTCGTCGAGGAAAACATTAATTTCTTCCAATCTTCAACGAGGAGTAGCTTTTTTCCATCTCACTTGCTTGATATTTGGCGGTCAATGATGTTCTTCTGAAGAATTTTTGGGGGCACCATCAAAAGCCGCATGCGTTCATCGCCGTCGCCGCCGTTCTTGGTCATCAGTCGTCGCTATCGGACAAAGGATTCGGGCTTCACTGCTGGTACAAATAATGTACATAATGTTCTCTGGGATTTTGGATATTTCGGAGGAGCAACGGTGTTTTGTGAATACATTAGCTTTTGAATTATCACACAAGTTTGCCGCTTTTGATGCAAAGATATACATACGATAGTGTTGCGTTGCGATATTCGGGAGAGAGAGACGATTTATTGAATCACTATTACAGACGCATTTGTATCGCTGGTTTATGAGGAGCGGATAACTAAATGCTTTTGGGAAATATTTTTATTTTATTGAGACTTTTATTCGTGCAGATGGATGGGTCTCTGCCTACACACCTGCCAATTCTGCGTATTTATATGTATATCGATGGCGGCTAGAAATCCGACCAAAGACATCTCCAAGGGTAGATGAAGAATAATTTATCCTGGATGGATGAGTTTTGGTTTAATAAATAATTGAGGACTTAAATTGAGGAACGAAAATATTTTTTGAACCATATGAGGTCCTAAGGTAGGACTAAAATTGTTGGAGAATCACTTTAGCAAATGTCATAAATTAACAAATCGTAAAGAGCAGAAGACAGTCATAATGCACTTAAATGAAAAGAATCGTCTATTTTATTCATTTTTATTAGTCATAATTAAGTAGGTTTAAAGGGAACTAAAACACTTATAAGAATATTAAGCTTACAGAACGGTAATCCATTTTTATTATATTAAATTAAAAGAAACTGCAATTAGCGTTATTTTACAAAACACTAACCTCCAGTTTCACAGTGGGAGTTCAGCTGAATCTTAACTGGAGTTTAAATTTGAAGTTTAACTCGTCCGGTTTCACAGTCTTATCTGAACTTCAGTTAATTGAACGTAGTTTAAGTAAATTGTTTTCTCTTTCTATCTGAATGAAAGAAAAAACCTATGATAAAATTAAAAAATAAAAATAAATTCTATTTTCAAATATTTGAAGGTCGTTTAACTTAAACTACAGAATGAACTCTGTTCAAGGTTTACATGAAACTGTGGAACCAAATTTGTTGTTGAACTGAAGTTTAAACCAAAAGTGGGGCTTAAACACCCACTGTGAAACTGGGGGTAGGAAAAAGTTAGGACTAAATAGAACTTACTATCGTTGAATGGATAGAAGATTCTCAAAAAAAGCAAAAGAAGCTATGATTTGTCTTCTTTAAAATTAGCTACTAGCTACATACATATAAGATCTATTAATTTATTCAAATTAGCTTTTTTGGCCTTTAGTCCACAAAAATTGGCGTTTCGTCCGGGTGATCTCACATGGACTCATCAGTTGACTTGTGAGGACCTTGTCAATACGCAATTTTTGTTAAGTTCAGTTCATCTTACATGAATTTTTTGACAAAAATCCAATGTGAACTATATTCAACAAAGATTAGGATTGTAATCATTAATGTTGGAATTTTTTTGTGGACTAAAGGCCAAAAAAGCTAATTTGAATCAATAATTCAACAAGTCCAATAATAGTGCTACTTAAGTCTTCTACTTGGCTGATTTATTTCAGTAGTATATAGAGTTTGTATTATAAAAACCTTCATATAAATCTATTAATTTATTTTAATTATTACTTTAAATAACTTTAAATACCGTCGGTAAATAAATTAAGTGCATGAATGCAACTGGCTACTTCGAGTTAGCATTGCTTGTGAAAGAAGCCATAAATCATAGTACTATTTTCTACTATTCTTAAAGGTCTGTTCTGAATTTGAATTCTATGCAATAAATGTAAAGATGTTCAGACAGCACCAGACCGCAAAGATGTTAGTTATACTCGAGTTTTAGACGTATAAATGCATTATACGAGTAAGTGGTACCCAGATCAGAAGGGGTGAAAAATTTCTTACATCGATAAAGAAATCCTAAGCATTTGGCATCATTTTTGGTGGTCTCGAAAGCATGGTCATTTCAACGAAGATCGTTGTTGATATGGGCTTATCCCAGGGGCGGACGCAGAAAAAAATTTCGGGGGGGGGGTTTTCAAAAAAATATGAGATTTTCATAAATAAATTATTTCCGGAATTTATTAATACGTGAAATCATATCTTGTTGTACTTTTGCGATCATACGAAAAACAGTTATCCGAAAACATAAGGACACTCAACTGGTACCTACGTTAGCTACGATACTACATACTTATAACCACAACGCTTCCAGAAGCTGCTATGTGCTACTCATCAGTAATAGTAACTTTTGAACAAACGAAATGAGTTAGTTTTTTTTTGCTGCAATACAACACACTCCGACCTTGGAGCCATCAAAAACTCAAACTTGCTCCGTTACTGCCCATATACTTAAAAACATAATGTCAATCATCAAAAACGCAATTGCTGCTGGCTTCGCGTGTCTATTTGTTAATGATCAATTCATAATAGGATAGTTTCGTTAAAATACGAAGACACATAAAATAAAATGCACGACTGGGTCGCACGAACTTGCTTTTATGTAAAAAGTTTAAAAATTAATATTTCTAGAGAAAAAATGTTTATAAGCAAAAAATTCATTTTTAAATGACTAAAACAACTGCTTAAGTTATTATTTTATAAATAGTAGTTTAGTAGTTAGAGCTAAACACTTAATATGTTTTATAAAAGATTTATAAAACATAGGTATTTAAAAAAAAAATTTGGTACGCCAATTGTAACTAGAAGCTTCTCTATACTTACAAAATTTCATTGAAATCCGTTCTGCCTATAATGACAAATTCAAAATTCGAAAAACTGGTTTTATGGTAGGTACACTCAGTAATGTCTTAATTTAATTTTTTTTATTAAATTAAAATTAAAATTTATCAAAATTCTCCGAGCCATTTTTGAGAAAAATACGATTTTCGAAAAAGATTTTTTAACACTTTCATGGTGGGTACCTTAATTTTTAGTTAAAACAATTTTTTTCCCTCAGATCTTGTAGATTATATTAACAAACTTTTATTTATTCAAGTTTAAAAAATCGAGCAGGGGTTTTCGGAATATTGAGTTTCCAAAAAAAATAATTGGCGTTTTTCTTTTTCATTCAGAGTAGAGCACTGAACAGAGCATGAGCATGTCAAACATGCTCTGAACTTTTTCCGAATCGAGTGTGTTCTAAGAGCTCTGAATTATTTTATAAACACAGGCAAGTTTTTGAGTTTTTTTTTCTGTCTTTCAGAATGATTTCAGCATTTAACTCTGTCTACTCAGCTATTTTATACCGGGCTCATAGAGTGCACTCTGAACAATCTCTGAACACGCTCTCAACGAAAAAAGAAACACAATCTTTGAACTGTTATACACTATGAGCTAAAAAAGAAACACGATATTTTGTTTGACAGTTCAGGTACTACTCTGAACTAAAAAAGAAAAACGCCCAATATTTAAAATTTGGAGGAGCTTCATAATGATTGAAATCGGTTGTACTGTTTTCGAGAAAATCAAAAACAAACAAACAAACCCCTAAAACCCGTACCTGCGTTCGCCCCTGGCTTATCCGTTCAAATTTGAACTTTTGCCATGCGTCGAAATATATAGACATTATTATTAAATATTCAGGTTTTGAAATTTATAGTATTATATACATATATCATTGAGTTTTAACTATTCAATATATAAAATGAACCATCGAGATAGTGCAAAAGTGTTTCAAATCGAAAAATCATCGAATATTGGGCCTTTTGGCTGCGTACGTAGATAATTAACGTTTGTATTATTGCAAAAATAATGTTCAACATAAGATTACTTAGTAAAATTTTCAATTTTTCAGATAAATGAAGGTCAAAATTAATTGAAATCATTCATTTTAAGTGCGTGCCTTCCTTATAAATAATCCTTTATGCTATAAATTTTAGAAAAAACTACCATGTGTGATTTTTCGTAAATCTTTAATTGTCACGAATTTTCGTGTCTATTTTTTTCAACATTGATTATGGGACATTTGTATGGTTTGCATCATTATTTAAGCTATCTAGAGTAAATTAAACTTTGGTTTCAATGCGTGCTTCATTATATGTACACATTTTATGAAGTTAACAAAACGAACGAAAAAAACGTAACTGTTTCAAAAAAGGCAAATTTTTTACTGGCACACCAAAGCATTCTTTGATTATACCCTTACAATGAGCGTAATTTAAAGTGCGTATTTAAGTACGGTCTAGAACGCCAAAAAAGCGCACAATTTTTGGGAATTTTTTTCTCGGAAACATTATTAGGTAATAACATAATTTTTTTTTTAAATAATTAATACATTCGTCAAGAGTACGAGATTTTTTTTTATTTTCGAATTTTTGACGAATTATAGAGGGCACCAACGTCGACTCATAAAAAAACACATTGTCGCATTGAGGACAGTTATACTCTGTCCAACAAAAATTGTCAGTACAGGCCTTATGGGAGAGCTTTTTCTAAAGCAGTGGCGCCTGATGCACCCTCACTACAATGCGTTAGGAAAAATGCCACTAAAAAAAGAGCAAGCCACTGACTTTTCTTAAGGAATTGTTGTTGTAATTCTTTGCAAAAAGTTGTACACCCCAACACGACCGTCGTATCCCACTGCTGATGATATACTGTCAAGATCAAGACAAGAGTGTCAACTGTCAAGTGTCACTCAATATGAACGTGCGCTCTTTATCTACATCAAGACAGAGTTACCATTATCATTCTCAATTGCAAGCAAAGAGCTTTTTCAGTGTTTTTTATTAAGGAGCTTTTGGGATTTGAAGCTTTTGAGAACACATTTTAAGAAGATGAGTATGTTGAGTGTTGTCGTATTGCTTTTCAACTTAAAAAGAAAACGCGCCTATTATCTTACCGCTTGGTGTTGTGGGAAAAGGTAAATTGAATATTCTTTTCAGTCGTTTTGAATCGGCAGACGGTAGCCCTACGCGTTTTTTACTTTCATTTGCGGCGATTTATAATTTAAACTACGGAATCCCTGTGAGAGCTTTAAAAGGCGGCACACTTATGCATGGCAATGCAACCAGAATGGGAGACAAACGTCCTATCTTCCCTGTACTGACAATTTTTGTTGCACAGAGTATAATCTCCGGATCTACTGAACCGATTTTCAAAAAACTTGTTGCAACTTGATTGTTTTTATGTTTTCTAAGACAATTTACCACAATTTGGCCAAAAAGTTATGAACAAAAAAAATCCAAAAATGGCCAAAAAAATTGCCATTTTTTAAAGCTTGACATTTTTTTTTACTTCTAAAACAAATTGTGGTAAATTGTCTCGTAAGAAACCTTCCTTTAATTAACCCACTTCTTTTTTTTTTGTTTCAGTCCATCTAATCCTGAGGTTAACTATCCGCTCCGCAATGGGACAATGTATTTTTTGATGAGTCGACGTTGCGCCCTCTATAATTCGGCCAAAATTCGAAAATTAAGACAAACAAAATTTTTTTTTGTACTCTTAACGCATGTATTCATTATTTAAAAAAAAATTATGTTATTACCTAATAATGTTTCCCAGAAAAAAATTCCCAAAAATCGTGCGTTTTTTGGCGTTCTAGACCGTACTAGTACCTTAAAACATTTTTAAGAAAAAAATTTGAAACGCCAATTTGAAGTGTTTATTAATTTACGAATAAAAATAATGATCCGTTTTTGAGATACCGAGTTTTCAAAAAAAAATAGTTTTTTTTTTCTAAATTCAAAAAAATATTTTTTTTAAGAGTTTTGAAATGCAATGTTATTTAAACATTCTAGAAGCTTCTCTATAAAAAATTTAATTAAAATCCGTTGTGCTGATAATGAGAAATTCAAAATTCGAAAAAATCGTTCTATGGTAGGTACAGTCAGTAATATCTTGATTTCAATTTTTTTTTTATTAAATTAGAGATCGTTAGAATTAATCTGAAGAAAAAAAATTTAGCAAAATTCTCGGAACAGTTTTCGAGAAAAATACGATTTTCGAAAACCATTTTTAACATTTGCATGGAGGGTACCGCTATTTTTACGAAAAACTTTTATTTATCAAGTTTCAAAAAAATCGAGCACGGGGCTTTCGAAATATTGAGTTTTTAAAAACAAATTTGATAATTTTTGTTAAAATTCCAAACAATTTTTTTTTGAAAATTTGAATACACAATAATATTGAAACCGCTGGGGAGCCTTTATATAAAAAAATGGGGTTGGGGTCGAAATTCGGTATGGGCCATAGTTCTGCTTTCAAAATTCTGCATGCCAAAATTCTGTTTTGCTTAATTCTGTTTGTACAAAATTCTGGATGTCCAAAATTCTGTATTACAAAATGCTGCATTTCAAAATTCTGTACGTTCAAAATTCTGCTTTCAAAATTCTGTTTTTAAAAATTCTGTAAATATGTTGTAAAAGAGAAATCGTTTTAATAATGTAAAAAAGTGCGCACTTTTTTACATTATCAAAGCGATTTCTCTTTTACAACATATTTACAGAATTTTTAAAAACAGAATATTTGTTATGGAAAATGCATAATTTAAACATAATAAGAATATACAATATATGTATACACTTAAAAATAAAAACAATTCTTAAAAATAAGCAAATTGCGCGAGTAATTAAAAAGAGAGTTGACCTAACCCATGTTGCTTATTTAAAAAGAATCGCAAACAATTTAGTTTTGTATTAAATATTTTGTTTATAATTTTGTATAGAATTGACATTATTTATGTAATGTATGCATGCATTTAGCTATAAATTTGGATTATTGAATATGTTTAAAGTTCGTTGTTGACATGAAATATTACTTTTCTTTTAGATATTAATATATTATTTTTGATTGAATAAATCTTTAATAATGAATGGTTATTTTTCTTAGACAGAATTTCACTGCTCAGGAAACAGAATTTTGCACATACAGAATTTTGAAATACAGAATTTTGAAATACAGAATTTTGCATTGACAGAATTTAGTAATACAGAATTTTGGACAAACAGAATTTTGACCATACAGAAGTTTTTATAAAAAAACAGAATTTTGATCAAACAGAATTTTGAAAACCAGAATTATGACCCGCTCCCAAAAAAAATGATCAAAATCGGTCGTACAGTTTTTGAGAAAATCAAAAACAAAAAAAAAAACTGGTTCCAAGGGGGCACCAAAAATAATAATTTTTTGGAAAAGTTTTTTCCACCATTACCTAAGTTTAACTAAATGAAATTTTTTGAATTTTTAAAAAAAAAACCTGTGGGACAGCTTTTGAGAAGAAAAAATATTTAGAAAATTTCGAAAAAAATTCGTATGGCAGGTACCGTTATTTTTAGTCTTAAAAAAAACAAAGAAAAAAACATCCGGGGGAAAAACATTAAAACCCATATCTACCAAGTTTGAAGAAAATCGGCCGAGCCGTTTAGCCGTAGTGGAACAGACAGGCAGACAGACAGACAGACAGAATTGCGAGACCCACTTTTTTAGCCTTCGCTATCATCGTAATGTCAACTTTGATCGAAATATCGAGTTCGATTTTTTTTACGAATGCATAACTTCCCTTATAGTACCTATAAGTCGCAAGTAAAAATGTATTATGCGAAAATAACGGGTTAAAAATGGCTTCGAAACGGAAATACAAAAAAGTGAATTTAATACTCAAATAATTATTTATGAAATGAAAAAAAAAATTGTTTTGATGTTTATAAACGGAAAAGGATTTGTAGCTTTAAGTATTGCAAGAAATTTTCGCTGCAAAGGACATTTTATTCGAAAAGTTTTGTGGGACAACTTTACAAAAAACGGATATCCAAAATGAATGGAGAAGAATTTCGCTTATGGCAGCAAGCTTCAATCTAATAGCTGATAATGAAGGCGATGGGGAAAAGTTTAGGAAGATAACTTGGGAAGATTAATGTCTACATTGAACGACTTTCCTGCATTTTTATACAATATTACATAGGTCTAAATATATTATTGGTTTAAGGCGAAAATCAACCGAGCTAAGAAGACGGCTGAAGGCGGGGCTGGTTTTTCCACGAAATAAGGATCTTCCATGTCAAAATTTACCCTTTCAAGAAATGTCCTTGGCGTCTTGAAATATTTGTCCTAAGTTCAATAATTTCGTCATCATCAAAAATTAAATCGTCGTCTTGGAAAAATATATCCATTATCTTTTTTTTTCTTCCTTTTTTAAATTCAACTTCTAACAAATTTGTTTTTAAAGCCTGACATTGAAGTGTCATTAAAATGTCAAATCATACATTTCATACATCATACAATGGAATCATACAGTACTTCCAATGAAATCTGTGAAACAGAAATTTTGATGTAATGTATTATAATCAATTTATTGTAAAATGTATGTGATGTATGATCTGTGAAACAGGCCCCAGATCCTTATAGTGTTAAGATTATTTAAAACCTTGATATTTTTGTAACACGAATCCGATAATTCTTCTATTGAGCCTATGCCTGACTGATGTGATATTAGATTTTAAATTATTTGATCGTGAAATGTTCACCGTCCATCCACTGCCCGTTTAGACGCCATAACTCATAATAACTAGAAGTTGAAAATAGTAGATCTCACAACCCACAACTTGACTACATGGCTCTTCAACCATTTTTTTTTTAATAAATTCTTATTTAAATGGCCTGAAATGTTTTTTTTTTTTTTTCATTTTCTTTGCATTCTTATGTAAAAATGGTCTTCAGAAAAAAAAACGGAAATTACAAAAACAGAAAAAAAAATATTACGAAACACAATAAAGCACACAGCATGAATAATTGCAAATTAATGTAAATCGCCCCAAGAACACGAAACGTTTTATTTATTTTCTCCCCAGCAAATCCACCATCATTGTCCTTGCATTTACCTATTTACAATATTTTTTCCTCTTTTCTCCATTTTCATTTTTTTCTCCTTCCTTTTTTACTGCAATTACAATGGAAGACGCCAATAAAAAAGTGAGCTGGATTGAGAAGGGTGGTCTGCCTCCTCACCGTAGAGAAAACACAATTTTTCAGTCAGAATTTTTGTTTATTACTTTCTCTTTTATGATGGTGCATTAAGGGATGAGGTCTTGACGTAATTTCAATTAATTTTGATAAACGAGCCCGGCACAAGCTTCACGAGAGAGAACAAAATATCCTGAAAACACTCAAGGAGCAACTGGCTGGATGCTGCCAAGTTGTTATATTTGTTTTTATTACTTTATTGCTCAACATCAGGCGGAGATTTATTTTTTAATTTATATATTTTGTTAGCATTTCACATTAAAATAATTTTGGTACTTTTTTTTGGAGTAGGTATGAAGATAAAGTTGAGATGAACTGCTGTGCAATTTATGAATTTTAATAATAAAGAATTTTAAATATGCGTGATTGCTACTGACTTAATGATTTATTAATATTAATTATCGCATAATAAAAATTCTCCAAGCATTTGCACTGGCAATTTCGAGTATATCGAGATCAATATGAGCTATATGCACATATATTTATGTAAATAAACAAAAACACTGGTCCTTATGCCATATTCCCATTCTTCTGAAAAGATGAAAAGATGCTCTCATTGGTAGCGAAAATATTAGGTAAGCTTTTCCGTATTCCTATTGTTCTGGAATCTTCCCTGGATGATGGAAACAGCATTTTTCCAGCCTGTTCCTATAAAATAATGACCCTTCCCTTGCCTCCTCCTATCGACCAATTGCACATACTTTCCTTTTATCTAAGGTAATCCCATCGGTGGTCAATCATCAGCTGAAGAAATATCTCGAAGATCAAAAGCTTCTTAGTAAGGAGTGTTCTAGTAAAATAGTCAGTTAAATTCCTCCCCTCAAACAATTCAACCGTGATACTCGTACTTCCAGGAATGCTCATCAGTTTACCCCCTTGAGCTTTTCGGACACATTGTCAAGTACAGAGATTCTTTTTTTTGCCGCACTACACGAATGGGGAATGCTCTACCCGGCTCAATATTTTCCACTCATAGCAATGTACAGACATTCACAACCAATGTGCATCGGTATCTCCTTTCTAATCCTAACCTACTTTCCTAACTGCTCGCACTGTGTTTGATATTAGGGGTATTCACAACTCGTTAATCTTCAGTCCTTATTAGACATAGTATTCCCATTGGTTTCTAATGTGCTCTTGCTTGCACTATCCTGTCAGCAATATCTGGTGAAAAAGCATCGTCTCTGTACCTGGTATGTTGGCTGATTGATCAGCAGTGTAAATGTTGAACAGCAGCAGTCCAAGCTTTTATCCTTGAGGATCACCAGCGTTGATTCCTTTGGTTGATAATACACGTTTTGCTACCTTTACATTATAAAATGCTCGACTGGGTCGCGCGAACTAGCTCTTATGTAAAAGACTAAGAATTCCAAAAATGAATGTTATTAGAGAAAAATTGTTCATAAGCATAAAATTCATTTTTTAAATGACTAAACAAACTTCTGTAGCAAATATTAGTTTATGCAAGAACAAAAATTATATGTCTTTGTAGTGTTTTTTTAAAAAATAAGCTTTTTTATAAAAAAAATTTAAAACATTTTTAAGAATAAATTTAAGTACACCAACTTAACCAACTTAAACTTTTTATTATCTTACGAATAAAAAATAAATTTCCAAAAAATATAGAGCCGTTTTTGAGATATCGAATTTTCCAAAAAAAAAAATTGATTTTTTTTTTCAAAAGTTCAAAAAATATCCTTTTTTTAATTCTTGAAATGTAATGTTTTTTAAATTCTTTAGAAGCTTCTCGATAAGAAATTTATTTAGTCAAGTAAAAATTAAACAAAAGAAAAAAAATTTTTTCAAAATTCTCGGAACCGTTTTCGACTAAAATACGATTTTCGCAAACCATTTTTTAACATTTGTATGGTGGGTACCGTTATTTTTAGGTAAAACACATTTTTTTGTTGCTTAAATTTTGTAGATTATATTAAGAAACTTTTATTTATCAAGTTTGAAAAAACTAACCATTTTTTGGAAATTTTTTTAAACCATTAGCTAGTTTTAATTAAATGAAATCTTGTGAAGTTTTTTTTTTAATTCTGTGGAACAGTTTTTGAAAAAAAAAATATATTTATAAAATTTAGAAAAAAAATTCGTATGGCAGGTACCGTTATTTTTGCTCGTAAAAAAAAATAAAAAAAGAACGTGTGGGGGGAAAAATTAAAAATGATATCTACCAAGTTTAAAGAAAATCGGGCGAACCGTTTAGGCTGCAGTCGAACAGACAGACAAACAGACAGAATTGCGAGACCCACTTTTTTCGTCTTGGCTATCAATGTACAATTTGCAATTTTTTTGGCTGTCTAAGTCCCATGACATGACAATTTAGCATTGTTAGTTTATTGTCGGCTCACTGTCAGAGCATGAGTATATCTGACAATCGTCTGTATTTAATACAGGGTGTCCGGTAATTCGTGTGCCATACTTTGGGATGTGATTCTTGGTCATATTCTAAGAAAAAAATTAGTCGACAATAAAGTCTGATTTTCAACTTTGACATCACTTTTTGACGATTTAAAAAAAGGCTAACTTTGGTGTACCCTGACCCATGTTAATGTCAATTTCTCTGTCAGTACTAATGGTAGAGACCTCATTTTAAACTTTTTTTTTAGCAGAAATACTAAGCTTTAAAACTACGTTTAAATTGAGCTGACATGTTTTTATGGTTGCCAGATATTCAATTTTAAATGGTGTTCAACTTTTCTTGCCCGAGCAAAATTTTGAATTTGAGGTCAATTTTTTTCGAAAAATTCGTAATAAACATAAAGTTTTCTTATATTTACCTGATAAACAAAACAATAATAAAACAAAAGCTCATAAATAAATGCACCCAAAGACCCACACATCTTATGATACTTGGGAAAATCTAAGACAGGTAAAATTAAAAAAAAATGATTTTTTGCCCTGAGGTGTAAAGTGTTTGAATAAAACAATAATTTGTGTAGTTTTAAGTATTTTTTTATTTTATGTACACACAAATACAGTCATAATAAGTGCTCAAAGTGCCCTCCTGCGTTTTGAATGCATGCTAGAGCCCGTTTTTGGATTTCATTTTGAATGTTTATACTCGATAACTCTTGCCTTACTTTTAGTGATCCTTCCGAAAAACGTTGTTCTAATTCAGTTAAAGTTGTTATTTCAGATGAGTAAACGATTTCTTTCATTCTTCCCCATACAAAAAAAAATCCAGTACAGTGAGATCGGGAGATATTGCAAGCCAGTGAATTGGTCCATTTCCGCCTATCCATCGATCACCGTATTCTTCATCCAGCCAATCCTTAATTTCACGACCATAGTGGGCCGGAGCGCCATCTTGATGGAAATATGATGAAGCTAGTTGAAGCAGTGGAACACTGGAACATGCTCCAATAGGCCTGGTAGATTGTTTTGTAAAAACTGCAAATAGTTAGTACAATTAAGTCGGCGTGGTCATTTGAAAGGCCCGATTAACTTATTTCCAATTATCTTTGCTGAAATGATGTTTGCCATGTATGGAGATTATGAAAATTCGTAATACCAGCTCTTGTGAAGTGAGATTCGTCTGTCCAAAGAATTCTGTTTTTAAACTGGTTGTCATCCAATCTTCTCTCTAGCAACCAGTTACAAAATTCGAGTCTCTTTTCAAAATAATCGGGAAGCACTGAAGCAGTTGTTGCAGAGGTGTATGGTGATAAGGCTACATATTTTCTGCATGCAGTATACTGGAAATTCTGTGTTTGGAAACATTAAACATTTAACAGCTGCCAGTATTCCTTCATCGACCGAAACTCTTCTTTTGCTTGCAGCTCCCACGTTAGATCTTGCAGTTGAAAATAATCCAGTTTCTGGAAGCCTTCAAAAGGTATTTTCAAAAGCATTTCGAGAAGGAAGTCGTCGGTTAGGATAAGGTTCTTGGTATCTTCGTTGCGCTCTTCTTGAATTTCCATTGCACAACCCAGAAACGAATAATTTTCTTCTCTCGTACGAGTAAATGAAACCATTTCAAGAAGCGCTATTATTCAACTGTAATCGTGACTTAACTTGATAATCTCATAAATGAATTTGTTTTTCTATTCTTTTATACCACTTATTTAGTTGATTTACCCATTAATCATTCATACTAGGGTGGGTCAAAAAAATCAAGTATTGTTTTTTTTGGATCCGACACATGAAAACTAGTTCCTAGGTACCTGTAGAAAGTACTTACCAAATATTAGCTCTTAATATTAACGGGAAGAATATGCTCATCATAGTTTTCCATTTTCAATTTAGTATCATATAAAAATGGTCATATCTTATCAACAATAGATCGTTTAACCAATCGCATAGTCAATATTTGTAGGAAATTGAACGCTCTACAAAAATGGTCTTATATACTTTTTTCATTAATCCAACCATTTAAAAGATATTCAACGTCAAAGATTGAAGTATTTTAAGGAAAGTAACTTCTTCGTTTTTAATTTTGTAACTTAATAAAAAATAATTATTGTCAAATGAGTTTCAATTATTTCTATAGGAAATTGAACGCTCTACAAAAAAGATCTCTGTAGTTAATCGATTACTCAAGCCATTAAAAAAGATATTCGCAGTAGAATTCCAATGCCTACTGATTTTAGTAGTTTTTCAATAAATATTCCCAATTTATCCAGTTAATTTATGAATTTTGACAATATTCATGAGAATTTGAGTTTATTTCGATAGAATGACGGTTTGCAAGCTATATCTTATCTTTTGTTTTAGAATATATTTTTTTAATCAATTTTTTAACGATATTTTCTTTTTATAACTTTTATTACAGTTTAGGATTGTTATTTTATATTTTTCAACGGGTTTATTTAAAATGTCATTTAAATTCCTTTTTTCCACAGAATTTGGAGAATTTGAAAATTTAATTTCGAATGTTGGTAGTTCTGTTACTCAGTACTTGTCATAGTACTAGCGCCATCTGTGGTTTCAGGTCATTTCTATGTTTCCCCTTATATTTCTACATTGCATACATAGTTTTTGGAGCTCTGAGTTGTCTTCTTGTGTATAACTAAAACCAATTAACTAACAGCTGAGTTTTAATATATTATTGATTAATGCGATTCGGATTCTAATCATCTAATATGAATAAAGAAATCCCTTTAATTGGCATACCGATGTCGAAAATTCTTGAACTGAAATTACCAACAGTGAAAGAGGTTATGTGTGTATTTTTTCATCAACTTAATATCCTTAAATATTCTGTGAAACAAAGTGCTAAAAATGTAGCAGATCAGGTTATAGAGCTATGGAGAAAAAATGATATTCCGACTTCTAGTAATGATAATGTAGTGAAAAGAATTCTTCGATGTCATAACAAATGGTTAAGGATAAAAATACTGCACGCGTAAAAAATCGCCAGCACAAAAAAAGAAAGAACCAATATTTCAGAATGAACTCAAAATGTTATTCGATATTGTTGATCAGAAGTCTTTAAAAGTGCTCGATGACCGAATTAAAGATTTATATTTGAATCAAATTTGAATCATTTTGAATCAATATTGTATTAAACTATAAAATTTCATATGGTGAAATAGAATTTTTTTTCTGCTGACATGTTTAATTATACTTCTGAAATAAAAACCTTCTTTTCCTGAAATAACACATGAACTATCTTAAAATTCAAAAATTAACTGGATAAATTGGGAATATTTATTGAAAAACTACTAAAATCAGGCATTGGAATTCTACTGCGAGATCTTTTTTGTAGAGCGTTCAATTTTCTATAGAAATAATTGAAACTCATTTGACAATAATTATTTTTTATTAAGTTACAAAATTAAAAACGAAAAAGTTACTTTCCTTAAAATAACGGGTGATTTTTTTGAGGTTAGGATTTTCATACATTAGTATTTGACAGATCACGCGGGATTTCAGACATGGTGTCAAAGATAAAGATGCTCAGTATGCTTTGACATTTCATCATGAATAGACTTACTAACGAGCAACGCTTGCAAATCATTGAATTTTATTACCAAAATCAGTGTTCGGTTCGAAATGTGTTTCGCGCTTTACGTCCGATTTATGGTCTACATAATCGACCAAGTGAGCAAACAATTAATGCGATTGTGACCAAGTTTCGCACTCAGTTTACTTTATTGGACATTAAACCAACCACACGAATGCGTACAGTGCGTACAGAAGAGAATATTGCGTCTGTTTCTGAGAGTGTTGCTGAAGACCGTGAAATGTCGATTCGTCGCCGTTCGCAGCAATTGGGTTTGTGTTATTCGACCACATGGAAGATTTTACGCAAAGATCTTGGTGTAAAACCGTATAAAATACAGCTCGTGCAAAAACTGAAGCCGAACGATCTGCCACAACGTCGAATTTTCAGTGAATGGGCCCTAGAAAAGTTGGCAGAAAATCCGCTTTTTTATCGACAAATTTTGTTCAGCGATGAGGCTCATTTCTGGTTGAATGGCTACGTAAATAAGCAAAATTGCCGCATTTGGAGTGAAGAGCAACCAGAAGCCGTTCAAGAACTGCCCATGCATCCCGAAAAATGCACTGTTTGGTGTGGTTTGTACGCTGGTGGAATCATTGGACCGTACTTTTTCAAAGATGCTGTTGGACGCAACGTTACGGTGAATGGCGATCGCTATCGTTCAATGCTAACAAACTTTTTGTTGCCAAAAATGGAAGAACTGAACTTGGTTGACATGTGGTTTCAACAAGATGGCGCTACATGCCACACAGCTCGCGATTCTATGGCCATTTTGAGGGAAAACTTCGGAGAACAATTCATCTCAAGGAATGGACCGGTAAGTTGGCCACCAAGATCATGCGATTTGACGCCTTTAGACTATTTTTTGTGGGGCTACGTCAAGTCTAAAGTCTACACAAATAAGCCAGCAACTATTCCAGCTTTGGAAGACAACATTTCCGAAGAAATTCGGGCTATTCCGGCCGAAATGCTCGAAAAAGTTACCCAAAATTGGACTTTCCGAATGGACCACCTAAGACGCAGCCGCGGTCAACATTTAAATGAAATTATCTTCAAAAAGTAAATGTCATGGACCAATCTAACGTTTCAAATAAAGAATCGATGAGATTTTGCAAATTTTATGCGTTTTTTTTTTTTAAAAAAGTTCTCAAGCTCTTAAAAAATCACACGTTACTTCAATCTTTGACGTTGAATATCTTTTAAATGGTTGGATTAATGAAAAAAGTATATAAGACCATTTTTGTAGAGCGTTCAATTTCCTACAAATATTGACTATGCGATTGGTTAAACGATCTATTGTTGATAAGATATGACCATTTGTATATGATACTAAATTGAAAATGGAAAACTATGATGAGCATATTCTTCCCGTTAATATTAAGAGCTAATATTTGGTAAGTACTTTCTACAGGTACCTGGGAACTAGTTTTCATGTGTCGGATCCAAAAAAAAACAATACTTGATTTTTTTGACCTACCCTAATTCATACCCCAATTTTAACTCTCCCTGAGAAGAGGCAAGGTAATTAGAGTTTTGACAGCAAGTCAAGTAGGCATCATAAGTACAATTTTAGCACTTTTCATGAAAATTACCTAAAAACTATCAATTCTTGGAAAACCACACCAATTGCCAAGTGCTGTAATAAAAGTAGGTAAAAAAACCAAAAATTCAATTTTTTACCTGTTTTAGATTTTAACAAGTATCATAAAATGTATGAGATTTTGGGTACACTTATTAATAAGTTTTTTTTTATTATTGTTTTATTCATCAGGTAAAAATAAGGAAACTCTATGTTTATTTCGCATTTTTTGAAAAAAATTTTGCTCGGGCAAGAAAAATTGAACACCATTTAAAATTGAATATCTGGCAACCCTAAAAATAAATCAGCTTAATTTAAACGTAATTTTAAAGGTTAGTATTTCTACTAAAAACAACTTCAAAATAAGGTCCCTACCATTAGTATTGACAGAGAAATTGACGTTAACGGGTAAGGGTCAAAATACTGTATGTTCAAAATACTGTATGATCAAAATAATGTAAGTCGAAATTCTGTATTTCAAAATTCTGGTTGGTCAAAATTCTGCATTTCAAAATTCTCAAAATTCTGTATTTGAAAATGCTGTAAATAGGTTGAAAAATAAAAATCTTATAATCCCGTTTTTTATAATCCCGTTTCTTATTACGACACGTGTAAATAGTGAGGTATCTAAGGGGAGGCATTGTGCCCCCTCGCAACTCCCCTGCTTGGGCTTGGGATTTGGGGTAGGTGCGAGGTTGGGTGTATGCAAAGTTTTCTTAGTACTTAAAGAATCTGGAAAATAACCAACACAAAATCAATGCTTCCACGTGTTCATGCATTTCGTTGATGTTTAAAAGCTTGTGTTTTGGACATACAGCATTTTGAGATACAGTGTTCTGCTTATACAGCATTTTGAGATACAAAATTTTGAGATACAGTATTATGAAATTCCGTATTTTGTACATACAGTATTTTGTATACATACAGTATTTTGAAATACAGCATTTTGACCCGCTCCCGACGTTAACATGGGTCACCAAAGTTAGCTTTTTTTTAAATGGTCAAAAAGTGATGTCAAAGTTGAAAATAAGACTTTACTGTTAAACTATTTTTTTTATTATAATATGACCAAGAATCACATCCCAAAGTATGGCACACGAATTACGTGACACCCTTTTTTTAAAAGGTTTATATATTTTCATGGTGATTATTGAATTCGGAACATCTTACTCCCGGGATAAGCGGAGTTTTGAATTTTTCTTAGGGCACTTGCCTACCAAATGAACGTACGAGTCTTATTCTGAATTCTTTTCGGTGATAAAAGTTTTTATTTTATTTAGCACATAAAATGACTATACTCTGTCCAACAAAAATTGTCAGTACAGGGAAGAGGACGTTTGTCTCTCATTCTGGTTGCATTGCCATGCATAAGTGTGTCGCCTTTTAAAGCTCTCACAGGGATTCCGTAGTTTACATTATAAATCGCCGCAAATGAGAGTAAAAAACTCGTAGGGCTACCGTCTGCCGATTCAAAACGACTGAAAACAATATTCAATTTACCTTTTCCCACAACGCGAAGCGGTAAGATAATAAGCGCGTTTTTTTTAAGTTGAAAAGCAATACGACAACACTCAACATACTCATCTTCTTAAAATGTGTTCTCAAAAGCTTCAAATCCCAAAAGCTCCTTAATAAAAACCACTGAAAAAGCTCCTTGCTTGCAAGTTGCAATTGAGAATAATAATGGTAACTCTGTTTTGATGTAGATAAAGAGCGCACGATCGTATTGAGTGACACTTGACACTCTTGACAGTATCTCATCAGCAGTGGGATACGACGGTCGTTATGGGGTGTACAACTTTTTGCAAAGAATTACAACAACAATTCCTTAAGAAAAGTCAGTGGCTTTCTCTTTTTTTAGTGGCATTTTTCCTAACGCATTGTAGTGAGGGTGCATCAGGCGCCACTGCTTTAGAAAAAGCTCTCCCATAAGGCCTGTACTGACAATTTTTGTTGGACAGAGTATAGTTTTTTTTTTTTAAATATGCCATCGTTCATATCATTGCGCTCTAATTTTGGCCATAACAGGACATTTGCAAAAGAAATGGAGGATTGTTTCTTTTTCCCGCTGTTCTCCAGAGCTATGAAAGTAATTGTTGTGATGAATACATACATAGCTTCCGCAGCTTGCTCTATTAACGGCCAAAGTCCGCAACAGCTATCACCGATCCTGTAATTATGTATCTTGCCTGG
Source organism: Philhelius festivus (assembly GCA_963931855.1). NCBI lineage: Eukaryota > Metazoa > Arthropoda > Insecta > Diptera > Syrphidae > Philhelius > Philhelius festivus. Next base: position 232,964,339 of record OZ007555.1, on the reverse strand, counting down.
TTCTGCATATCGAATTTATTATACTATATTCCGAATAAACAAACAATAAAATAAAACTATGAAATTAAAAATCAATCAATTCTGACTGCCCAAGCTTACGAGTATCATTCTGATAATAATTCAATAAGGAAAACCACTTATCTAGTAATTCTTCCTTATAGATCACGTAGCCTAATCTATTTCGACTAAGCCCTCAATTAACTATAAATTAAGAAGCACAAGAGGAGTAGCAGCAGGAATGTCCAACATGATGTCGATTCCAATTTTTATCTCCGTCAACACGATAAAAACATGAAATCTACGAAACACGCAATCGTTTCAACCTACACCCTACCCTACATCAAATACCATCGATCGGTCGCACCGTTCGTTGGTCGGTCAATGGGCAACGTCTTTGTCTGCGATTGTCCAGCCTGTTTACGAAATCGAGTTCAATTTTTTCCTGCATACATAGGCGGTTTTTGTGCCTCCAAAAACCTCAAGTTCAGATCAATAGTTGATACCTATAATAATAATTCCAGCCTAAACAAAATGACCCAAAAAAGGTCCTTATTGATGACGATAAATTTATGACTTCAGACCACCATTGACGTGCGATGAAGGATGATTATCGAGATTTTTCTTAAATTTTTTTTTGACTTCAATTCAACTCGTAAAATGATTGTGGCCTGCCTTATGTCATTTTGGGATCGAGAATGATCATTTGGCGGGATAAATGCGGCGCTTTGTCTTGTGCGAGATACATTGACAGTTGATGTGGCGAATTTAATTTCACGCGCGACATTTTTTCACTTTTTACAATTTTGTTGCTTTCGGCCCAGAGTCTGCTGGATGTTGTGTCGGTATAGTTAGTAACGTTAAAGTTGTGCCGCTGCTGGTACAAATTTGCGGAATTATTTTTTGTTTGGTGTCAGATGATTTGTTGACAGATCGTTTGTCATCGCGTGGCTGAATCAATTTGTCCATGAGGCAAGTATTAATCAGAGCAATATAATAAAGAAGGTGTGTGATAGAGTTTTTTGCAAAAAGTCGCCCTTAAGTTACAGAGTGACCGATTGTCCTTAAAGAAGGGTTTTTGCAAGGAACTTGTTGCCAAACTTATGTACATACATGATTTTTATTTTATAATAAAAACAGTCACACAAGAACAAGGTCATTCTCACACATCTTTGCAATATCACGAGTGCATCCTGCATACCACAAAGTAGCCATCTAGGACCGGTTATATTTTTGTATTATTATTTAAGCCATAGCAATTATGCCGCACAATTCTTGTGCAAAAAGCTTGACTACATTAAGTTGCTCCGATGTGATGTGATAATTGTTTCTTATTACTCCTACTGACACACTAACACAGAATAAGTTCAGTTTCCATTATATTATACCTATCAGTGCCGTTAACAAATTCATTATCGTTTGCTCATTTAGATGGTCACTGCAAATTACTTCCAATAATCGTTTGAAGGTTTAAATCGACTTGTTATGCTGTAAAGGCGTTTAAAGTAATTACAAACCACCGGTGGCGGTTGAAGATGAAAGCGCCCTCTCAATAGTGTTCCGTAACTGTATTCATTTAATTATCTCTCAATTAGATGAAAGTCGATGTGATTCTTATTACCTCCGCGCTGCTAGTCGCCGCCAAAGGCACTGCGGTGTATATTACAAGTGGTACCAACAGATTATGATGAAAGCCGACGAAGACGAACGACGGACGGCAACATACTGAAATGCATAGCTATGTTAAGTAAATAGCAATTAACACCTGATGGATGAGAATTTATTAGATATTGTGTGTGGGATGCAATCATATCGGTGTAAATGACGCAAGTAAAGGTACAAAACGTTCACTATGGAGCAAATCAAGGTGGCCCCTGATAGCCACCGAACTGCAGACAATCTATGAATCCGATATCTATTGAAATGGGATTTTAATCTGTTTTGTTTTAAATCTTGATAAAAATAAATAAAATGTCTTACTCTGTTAAAACATTAGGCAACGTTTGGTTGTTGTGGGTACCTGAAATCAGGCAATTTTAATACAATAAGTTAAGCAAACTTCTTCTATTTTTCCTTGCGACTTACAAGTACTATAAGGCAAGTTATGCATTCGTACAAAAAATCGAACTCGAGATTTTGATCAAAGTTGACATTACGATGATAGCGAAGACTAAAAAAGTGGGTCTCGCAATTCTGTCCGTCTGTCTGTCTATTCGACTACAGCTAAACGGCTCGGCCGATTTTCTTTAAACTTGGCCGGATGTCTTTTTATTTGTTCTTTTACGATTTTTGTACTGTCCCACAGATTTTGTACTGTCCCACAGATTTAAAAAAAAAATCATAAAATTTCATTTAGCTAAACCTAGGTAATGAATAAAAAAAAATTCCAAAAAATTATTATTTTTGGAACCATTTTTTTGGTTTTGATTTTCTCAAAAACGGTGCAACCGCTTTTGATCATTTTTTTAAGTTAAGGCTCCGCAGCAGTTTCAATATTATTGTCTATTCAAATTTTCCAAAACATTTTTTTTTGGATTTTTAAAAAAAATTTCAAAATTTTTGTTTGAAAACCCAATATGTATTTCGAAAACCCCATGCTCGATTTTTTAAAACTTGATAAATAAAAGTTTCTTAAAATAATCTACAAGATATGAGCAAAAAAATATATTTTACCTAAAAATAACGGTACCCACCACCGTATGTTAACAAGAGTACTTCGAGATCTTGATATAAACAAATCCGCTGGTCCTGATGGTATACCCCCCATTCTTCTGAAGAGGTGTTCTTCATCGCTGGCAAAACCATTGCGTAAGCTTTTCCATCGCTCTTACTGTTCTGGAATCTTCCCTAGAAGATGGAAAACAGCATTTGTCCAGCCTGTTCCTAAAAAAGGTGACCCTTCCTCTCCCTCGTCCTATCGACCAATAGCACTTACGTCCCTTCTTTCCATGGTCATGGAATCTCTGATAAATCATCAGCTCAAGAAATATCTCGTAGATCGAAAGCTTATTGATTATTGCGCTTGATATTTCTAAGGCATTTGATAGAGTTTGGCACCAGGCTCTCTTATCGAAAATGCGTGCGTTTGGCATCAACGAAACCCTTATTCTTTGGATTAGAAATTACATTCTAGATCGTTCAATACATGTTGTAAGTCTGATCTTCACAAAATAAATGCTGGTGTTCCCCAAGGCTCCGTTTTGTCTCCAACTCTCTTCCTCATTTTTATTAATGATCTCTTGTCTGAAACTTCTAATCCACTTCATTGTTTTGTCTATGACTCCACTCTCAGCTTTTCATACTTGTTCCCAAACTCACGTCCATCTCCTTCGGAAGTAAATTTGTAACGGTACCGTATGATAAGTTCATTAAACTGCGATCTTTACAGCATTGTTAAATGAGGTACAAAAAACCGTGTGGAGTTTAATGCTTCGAAAACTCAATGCTGTCTATTATCGTTTAAGCAAAATATACCCTCTATGCCATTGCCCTTAAATGGCACTTGCATCGAAGAAACCGAAAAGCTCTCAGTACTCGGTATATGTGTTAACGACGATCTTCGTTGGAATGATCACATTATCGAGACCGCCAAAAATGCTGCTAAATGCTTAGGATTTCTATATCGATGTAAGAAATTTTTCATCCCTTCTGATCTGGCTACAATCTATAGGGCGTTGATACGTCCAAAACTCGAGTATAACTCACACCTTTGGGCAGGTGCAGCACAATATTCTCTCCATTTATTGGATAGAATTCAGAACAGAGCGTTAAAACTGATAGGAAACAGAGCTATCATGGATTCATTCCCATCCCTTGAACACCGTCTTAATGTTTCATGTATTTCCCTGTTTTATCGCTTCTTTCACAAGCAATGCTCACTCGAAGTAGCCAGTTTCATTCCTCCCCTTTATCAATTCACCCGTAATACCCGCTTCGCTAGGAATGCTCATCAGTTCACCCTTGAGCCTAACTTTGGTCGTACCGTCAAATATAGAGATTCGTTTTTTAGTCGCACAACACGATTATGGAATAACTTACCCGGCACAGTTTTCCCTCGCCAGTTCAATTTGCAAACTTTCAAAACCAATGTTCATCGTCACCTCCTTTCTCTCCCTCCCTAATTTCCCGATCGCCCGTGCTATGTTTAACACTATAAGGGTCTATAAACATACCCTTGAGCGCGGGTGCATTATAAAAAAAAATTGTTTTCGAAAATCGTATTTTTCTTGAAAACAGTACCTAGAATTTTGATTGCATTTTTTTCTTTCGATTAATTTTTACGAACTATAATTTAATAAAAAAAAATGAAACTTGATATTACTGACTGTACCTACCATTTCTCATTACCGGCATAACGGATTTTAACGAAATTTTCTGTAGAGGAGATTCGAGATTTTAAAAAGAAGAAAATATATTTTTTGAATTAAAAAAAATTTAAATATGCAAACTGTTAGTATTTGATGATATACATTTTTGAAAAATCCAAAAATTATTTTTACGAAATATTTTCAAATTCGAAGGAGCTCCTGTATCCTTAGAGGCGTTAATGAGAATCTTTAAAATTTTGGTCAGAATCGTGAGTTCGATTTTTTTTTAAATACATAACTTGCCGTATATGAACCATACGGCAAGTTCTGTAGTTGCAAGTTAAAGGGTATAGAGAGAAAATGTATTTGTAATTGGAAAAAAATAAAATGTACCTATTCTAAGCAAAATGTCAACCAACATGTAGATTTATATAGCAAGGTCGAGAATTTGTTAAAATTTGTTTATTAAACCCAATGTTTGTATTCACTTGCAATTGATTTGAGTTCAAAAGAATTTGTTACGTTTGACAAATTAGACCGATTAGAAATTAAATTGGCAAATGTTCAATGGTTGGCAGGATCTAGCTAGTTTATTTTTAAATACTTACATTCTTCTCTATAAATGCATAATTTTAATTAAAACATTAAACAAATATATACTCCTTCCACGTGCTGCGAACGAAGAATGGTACAACAATAATTATATAGATTAGAGACAACTTGTCCTTTGTCAATGCGACAACATTTTTTTTAAAAGCGGTGTTTACCTGATCCCTTACTTGTCTGCTTATCTTAAACGTTTGGTTACGATTCCCAGGTGGTCCTTTGTCCTAAAAGGAACAGGAGCTGTTAACATTTTAATCAAAACCGAGGATCAAGTTATTGACATTTATGATTTCACGCCGCTTATACTTGTTAAGGGAATGAGGTTAAGAAATATTACGAAATTTTTGTTGCTCACTTAGATTATATTAGATATCATATTTGTTGGGTGTTGGGACCACCAAGGATCAAAGAAAAGTAAAAACAAGGAGGAAATGAATACGATGTAATCAATTTAGACGAAAAAAAATTCACATAGTGAGTCAGATAGTTAGTGATATAATTCATTTGCCATGGGTATCTCTTATTTGGTTTGATAACTCAAAAACGAAGTTATAAAGGGTGGTCCAACAAAAACGCACGATGTTAATTGTAAACAAAAAAAAAAGTTTTCCGAGAATTATCTTAATATTTTTTATTTTGATAGAAGGATCTATGACAATTATGTGTAAGACAAAATATCGGCCAAATGCTCCCCACGGCTTCGGTGGCATACCTCTATCCGATGGTCCATATTTTCAATGACTCTGATACATACTTGATGTTCAATGTCGTTAATGTGTCGAATTATCTCATCCTTTAGCTCTTGAATTGTTCTTTGCTTATTGACGTACCTACACTTTTTCTTTTAAATATCCCCAAAGAAAGAAGTCCAAAGGTGTCAAATCACATGATCATGGCGGCCATTTCAGATCGCCACAAACGTGAGATAACTCGGCAATTGAATTTCTCGCGCAAAAGAGCCATTGTTTCGTTGGCTGTGTGAATAGTGGCACCATCCTGTTGGTAGCACATATCGTCCAGGTCCATATCCTCAATTTCTGGCCACAAAAAGTCCGTTATCAACTCGGGTTAGCGAACACCATTCACGGTAAATGCTTGGCCGACCTCATTTTCGAAGAAGTACGGCCCGATGACGCCGCCGCCGCCAGCCCATAAACCGCACCAAACAGTCACTCTTTGTGGATGCATCGGCTCTTCAACAATCGCTCGTAGATTCTCATTTGCCCAAATGCGGCAATTCAGCTTGTTAACGAATCCACTGAGGTGAAAGTGTGCCTCGTCGATGAAGATGATTTTCTTTGTAAAGTCACCATTCACTTCTGCCTGTTCAACCAACCATTCGGCGTATTGGCGACGCTTAAAATGGTCAGTAGGCTTCAGCTATTACGCATCAGTGATGTTCGTGAGATGTTCAATTGTTGGGCAGGATTGACGACGAGTCGAGGTTGACGGCTCTTCTGCCACACTATCGCGAACAACAACAATGTTCTTGCAGAACGAGCTGGGCGAGCATGCACTGGTGTTTTCATATTTCCAACAGACCCGGTTTGCTGAAATTTTCGCTCAATTCTTCCGATTGTGGACACATTTAGTCGATTGTGCTGACCAAGAAAACCACAAAGTGCATGAATTGCATTTTGATTTGAACGACCATTTTCGTAAAAGGCTTCAACAATCTTAACGCGCTTCTCAATTGTATATCTGTTAATGGTTGAATTTTTCAAACACTGAAATAAAGAAATGTCAAATTAAGTTGGGTAAAAAACTTGACGTTAAGGTGTGACTCACAACTAACATCGTACACTATGGTTGGACCACCCTTTATATATTGGTTTTTAATTACACATAATTACAACGAACTAAGAAAATAATAGTATAATCAGGCTCCAATATTCAAACTGAAGTATCATATATTCGTTCACTGTTAGGGGTGTTCACATTTTCAAATATGTTTGAATAGCACGGTCAAATAAATGTTTGACTAGCATGGTATGATTGGCTTGATTATCATAATATATACAACGGCTTATCATGCATGCGGGATGGATTTCAAAATGTTTTGATATTTTGGCTGCATGACAAGCATAAAGAAAGTCAGCGCATGCTTGTCATGCCTGAAGCAAACTTCAATTTCCATGAAATTCTCGAGCTGTGGTAACATCGTAAGAAAATACATTATATCAAAATGAGTATTATAAGCAATAGCTGTATTTCAGGTGGATTTTATTAGATCAATATAAGTTTTCTGCAGTCTTAATTTCATCTATGCTCTGAGTTGGTCCGCCATGGTCAAAATTCTAATGAGAAGCGATGTTTGACAACATGTTTGACGAATGTGAACACCATTGTTTTTCATCCATCAAACATTCATCACGCGCGCCGTGCTTGTCAAACAAATTTGATAATGTGAACACCCCTATTATTATTCCGAGCAAATAGTATAGTATTTAGTATCATATATAACATCTCTGTTTGAATATACAGTGGCGACAAAATAAATAGCACACTTCTGTTAAAAATTCTAACTAGGCCTGAAATCATAAGTGCATTTAGAAATCCGGTACTGTACATAAGTCAAATGGTACACAAGGTGCACTCAGGTGAGGACTATTTAAATAGCACAAATTGTTTCCGTTGCAAATTTAATACATTTTTAATAAATATTCTTAACTTTTAAAAGTTTTAAGTGAAAGCGTTATGAGCTTTGAAAAAGTTATTCTTCAATGTTAATTGCTGAAATGTAGTATGAGAAGTGGAAAACAATCAGCAGAGATCTTTAGGCTATGGGTTTTTAATTTTAACAAAGAAGGTCACACGAAATCTGAAATAGAGTCGAAATTAGAATTTTCAAGGAAGAAAAAGAATGTTATAAACGCTCTTCACCTTCTTCTTTTTCTAACAATATTTAACTTTTGGTATTAATAGGTTCGTTCCATTACTTGATAATCCGTAATTTTCTGTGGAGTTCTGTCAATGTTTATATAATAAAAATAAAATTCTACTAAAATGCACAGAAAAAAAAACAGTGTTGACATTTCTGTTGCATTATTATGTATGTTTGTTGGGTACGTTCGATAATAATAATTTGGCACTCAGGCGAACTTTGATGTTTACACATCTTTACCGTGATTCCCGGCACTCGCACTTTTTTACTTGCGACTTATAGGTACTATAAGGCAAGTTATGTATTCGTAAAAAAAATCGAACTCGAGATTTTGATCAAAGTTGACATTACGATGATAGCGAAGACGAAAAAAGTGGGTCTGGCAATTCTGTCTGTCTGACTGTTCGATTACAGCTAAACCGCTCGGCCGATTTTCTTCAAACTTGGTAGATAGCGGTTTTAATTTTTTGCCCCCGGATGGTTTTTTTCTTTTTTTTTTAAGACCAAAAATAACGGTACCTACCATACGATTTTTTTTCGAAATTTTATAAATATTTTTTTTCTCAAAAACTGTACCAACGATTTAAAAAAAAAATTCAAAAAAATTAATTTATAGTTAAACCTAGGTAATGGTTGAAAAAAAATTTCAAAAAATAAGTAGTTTTGGTACCCCCCTTGGGACCATTTTTTTTTGTTTTTGATTTTCTTAAAAACGGTACCACCATGATTTTTTCAAAACTTGATAAATAGAAGTTTGGAAAAATAATCTACAAGATATGAGAAAAATAAATTAATTTTACTTAAAAATAACGGTACCCTCCATACAGATGTTAAAAAATGGTTTTCGAAAATCGTATTTTTCTCGAAAACGGTTCCGAGAATTTTGCTTAAATTTTGTTTCTTTCTATTATTTTCTAATATCTGTAATTAAATAAAAAAACAAATTTGAAAACAAGATATTAGATACTGACTGTACCTACCATAGTACGATTTTTTTAAATTTTAAATTTCTCATTATCAGCACAACGGATTTTAATAAAATTTCGTAGACAGAAGCTTCTAAAAAGTTTTAAAAACATTGCATTTCAAAGCTTTAAGAAAAATATTTTTTTGAACTTTGAAAAAAAAAATCAATTTTTTGTTTTTTGAAAATTCAATATCTCGAAAACGGCTCAATACTTTTTTGTGTAAATTTAATTTTTATTCATACAATAATAAAAACTTCAAATTGGCGTACCAATATTTTTTCTTAAAAATGTTTTAAAATTTTCTTATATAAAACCTTATTTTTTTGAGAAACCACTACAAAGACTTATAATTTTTGTTCTTGGATAATTCTATATTTGCTTGAATCACATGTTATCCTATTCTTACCTTTAACTACTAAAGAAGTTTTTTTTAGTCATTTAAAAAATAAATTTTATTCTTATGAAAAGTTTCACTAAACATTAATTTTTGAAATTCTTAGTCTTTTACATAGGAGCAAGTTCGTGCGACCCAATCGTGCATTTTATTTCTGACAGAGTCCAACCATACTTGCAGCAGCCAACAAACCAAAGATATTGTCCACCTAAAGTAGTCGTATCGTAACATGTACTGGACACTGGCCAATAGAGGAACATGCACCCAAACTGGGCATTTCTTCAAATACTCATTATTGTTGTTATGGAGATGAGTATAGGAAAAGGAAACAGTCATTCATGTTCTCCGTCAAAGTCCTGGAATGTCTAAAATGAGCTTCCAATTATTTGAAAATTTATTACTCTGAAAATCAAAGACTTGATATCTGACACATGAGCTTTGGGACGAACCTCGACGACCGACGTCTGTAATGGGAACTCGTCGATCTTTAAGACCACAACCTATCGAGCTCCAAGTAGGGAGGAGCTCATGAATCCCTCATCATATTCCATTAAATCCACAAGTCAAACGAGTTCATGGTATCAAAACGGCCGGCCGGCGCGGCACATTCCACCGCTTATAAGCTCACTGAGCGAGACTGCTCATGGCCGCCATTTATACCTACATAATATTACATCTTATGAAACTAAGGACTTGTAAAACTTTCTTCAACTTTTAAGTCTTAACTACATTTTTATAAAAAAATTCAATCAACAATTCGAAAATATTTATCACAAATCGGCAATAATCCCAGCCCCTTTCCCGTTAGTTATATTAACCTTTTCTTAATAATCTGAAATAACAATAAACAAAAAACAAACAGCAATTACGAGACAAAGGGAAAATCCCTTAATTCAAAAATGTTGATAGGTTCGGTGACAAAAGCAATTAACTATCATATTGTGAGCTGAGGAGGAGGTCTAATCCAATTCCGATTGGGAGTTGTTCATTTCCATAGCCGAAAAATGATTTTTTATAGCCATCACAAACTATAAAGGCAATGCGTTCCCCTCGTTATGACCCACTGTCGTAAATTCATAATCAAACTCAAACCTCTACTCTCGATTGCAATTAAAAAAAAAATCAATGAAACAAATTTCAATATTTGGACCTCAAGCTGCGATCAATTGGGGGAGCGCCTATTGGCCGATCATTCCCATTCCTCAAAATTTGAATAATTTCACGGTTTTCATTCAAGAAGAGAAAAAAATCAATTTGATTGTCGTCTCCATAGTGTCTCCGGCACCGCCCCGAATCATTTGCGGCCAAGTGATAATGACCGGCGCATCATCGTTTATAATAATTTCGTCTCAGTGTGAATTGATTCGATTCTCATTTGATTAAAAAAAATACATAATAATAATGAAAATAATAATATACATCATAAGAACCAATATTGGGCTGGCTGTGTGTGAATCGACTTAATAGCTTACAAATTATCATATTAATAAGTTTGTTGAAGGCTTTAATTTGGGGTAACATCATTGGGCCCATGATTTGTGGAACATTTCACTCCGGGTGTGTATTATAATTATTGGACACGGTGGCGGGCGTGAAGGGGTATTTACGAAAATAAAAACAAAAATATTCAATTCCAATTTTTGTTTATGTTTCTATTAGAATAGAAATTTGTATTTAAATTGTTGTTTTGGAAACATGAATCTATTTCTATTTCCTGTCGGAGTTCGGAGTTGGGCAGAATAAGCCTAAATGTTTAAAAAACATAAATCAACCAATATTATCAGAATCTTCGCATGTTATTTCCTTATAGAAAGAATTTTCAACGCTCCAATACACACATTTACAGGCTCACATCTGTAAAGCATTATAAGCCGGACATTGTATTTTTGAAAAAATTAATTAGAACAAAAAACAGTTTTTGACATTTTCATTATTGCATCCTTCTAAACAGGAGTGAAATTGTTTATCAAATTATTTTCATTATCAAAGTCCAGATCACTGCAAATTAGGATTCGAATCGATCCTTTGATCCAACGTGATGGTAAAAAATAAATTTCGGATCAATAGTTGAAAATATGGTTTTTTATATCGTCGCTATAGTTCTAATACCTCGTAAGTCAGAAAAGTAAATTTTTTCAGGATACATAGAAAAACGCATTCAAGAGATAACAACTGCTTCCTTCGGAACTGACTTAAGCTGAAGCTACTCGTTGCTTCATAATTAACTGCTATTAAAAGTGCAATTTTAAATAAATGGCCTTATGTTACGATTTAGTAATGGTTTAAGAGGTATTGTATTTATTGGCTTACGAGATATTATTTCTTGATGTCCCGGTATATTTCGAAGCTTCGAGGTATTTTCTCGGCATAGCCCACTAATATTTCAGCAAAAAAAAGTTCATTTCGATTAGTTATGGTCAAAGAGGTATTAAAATTTATCAGCTTACAAGGTATTTTTTTGAGTTAAAAGTTTTTTTTCAATGTATAATTTATACTGGAAAGTTGGGAAGGGCCCAGGATTTCGAGATATCTTAACAAAGAAAGTTCTTCTTTGGATATAAGGAACTTCGTGTTTTGTTGAAGCTTTACAAATATTTTATCGGGTATTATGAGCCTTTTCCATCAGATCCGAAATATCTATACATATGAAACTGCATCAAAATCAAAATTGTTTATCTGGGTTACGAGGTATTAGAACTACAGCGTAGATATAAGTCTCAAATTCTGAATATTATTGAACAGTTTACTTCATGTAAGGTTAGGCAAAGTTAAAGTGGCTGTTATCGTCACATCCGTTCAAACTTAGATCCATTGTTGGTCTTTCTTGAACCATTTGCAGTTTCTTATGAGGTGAAAGAGACTGCAAACGCCTATTTCGATTAGATCACTGGAATAAAAACTCTACATCTATGGGATAGACCAGGACCAGGGCATGTACATATTGTACATACATAGAAGATTAATTGATTCTACCTCTTCCATGTGCATACAACTTCTACAAAAATAAGTTCCATAGACGCTAAGCCTCGTCGTCTTGCTTGCCTATTAGACAGACTCTGGTTTGACAACAATAAAGGAGTTCATATTGAATCTGCTAAGGGAGGTCAAACGCTTAGGTGCTTAAGAACAAGCATTGGCCAGATCTGGTTTGTCATTAGACCGGTGATGATATACATTATATCATTTCATCTCTATAGCATCTTGTGTCAGTTATAAGTTAACATCTAGCGATGGCCTTATCAGCAAATATAGGAAGAATTTTTTTTAGTTTAGTTTAGTTTAGTTTATTTCATCAATTCGAATATAAATTCTCTTAGACTAAGATAATTGACATCATTAATCGTTGGTGGGTATATACAAATAAAAGTACAATCATACAAAATAATAACATACATAGTTAAAAGATTTGAATAAATGAATAAAAATTTAAGTGCTATTAGTAAAAGAAGCTGAAATTATATTTAATGCGAGGGATTTAAAGATGTCTCTCGAGCAAATCGAAAAAAAATCAAGTCTATTACAGAAAAAGTTAGCTTCCCTGATGCAACGGGATATAGGCTCGTTTCGGCCATAATTGCTCCTATGAAACTGTTCATAGATTAAAAATCGACAACGTGTACTCCTTGATGGCGTAATTCCTCCTGTAACTAATGCAAACAACGGAGGACAATTAATATGATAAGTAATAACATCTCTGATGAACATCACCGAAAAGTATATCCTACGATCTTTAAGAGATTGCATACCAAATAATAAGCATCTACTATTATAGGATGGCCTTGGAATTCTCCAATTCAACTTAAAGAAAGCGTATCTTGTGAAATTCCTCTGTACTTTTTCTATTCTATCTAAGGAATTATTGTAATAGGGATTCCAAATTATGCAGCAGTATTCCAAAACAGACCTTACTAGAGAATTATAAAGTGATTTTAGGGTATAGGGATCGGAGAATTCTCTAGTATTTCTTTTGATAAAACCGAGCATTTGATTAGCTTTGTTAATCATATAGTCATAGTGTGGTAAGAATGACAAGTTCGTATCTAAAATAATTCCTAAATCTTTCTTCGTTCTCAGACGTTCTAGACAAATGTTTTTGATGTTGTAATCAAACAAAATTGGATTATAATTCCTGAAACATGATAAAACTTGACATTTAGAAATGTTAAGGAGAAGATAATTCCGTTGGCACCAACAGTCAAGTCTCCCCAGATCTAATAAGAGGAGTAAGCAATCCGACTCACAGCTAATCTTCCGAAAGAGTTTAAGGTCATCCGCAAAAAGAAGGCAATCTGAATCCATAAATATTTCTGGAATGTCATTGACAAATAGCAAAAATAATAGTGGTCCCAAATGACTTCCTTGTGGGACTCCAGACGGAACAGAAATGTTGTTTGAGAATGAATTATCGATTTTAACGATTTGAATTCTATCCGTCAAATAAGATTCTAACCACTTCAGAAGATTAGAATGGATACCTAAGGAACTTAATTTATGAAATAAAACATGATGGTTTATTCTATCAAATGCCTTAGCAAAATCTGTAAAAATAATATCGGTTTGGCACTTTTTTTCCATATTTGATATGATGACGTTAGTCATTAAAGCTAAGTTTGTAGCTGTTGATTTACCTGCTACAAAACCATGTTGATATACTGATATATGGTTCCGAAACAAATCGGATAGTCTATTACAAACTAGTTTCTCAAATATTTTTGGTATAGCTGAAATTTTACAAATTGGTCTGTAATTTGTTACTTCCTGCCTTGACCCCGATTTAAAAATGGGAGACAAAAAAGAAATTTTCCAGCCATCCAAAAATTGGCCATTGGCAAGTGAAAGATTAAAAATGATTGAAAGTGGTTCAGCTATCGCAATTGCGCACTTTTTTAAAAGAATAGCAGGAATTCCATCAGGCCCCCCGCTTTTGCTTCCATCCAATCCATATAAAGCCTCTTCTATCTCCATGGAGCTAAGAACAATCGAACCAATGTCAACAACACTACCAACACTGGGCATCTCCTGGATGGAAGGAGCATCTAATGAATACACCGATTGAAAATAGTTCGCAAAAAAATTGCAGATTTTAGGCACCTCACTAGACGTTGAGCCCAGGTACTTCATGCAACTTGGTATTCCATTTGAATTACGTTTTGAGCTTATAAACTTCCAAAAGTGCTTACTATTAGATTTTAGATCACTCTCAACCGATAAAAGGTAGTTTTTATACAAGAATTTGTTTAAAAAATGGAACTCACGTTGGCGATGAAAGTAATTTATGCGCAGTTCCATATTCTCTTTATTATATTTATATAATTTGTATGCTTTATTTTTTTTATTTTTAAGATTATTCAACCTCTTATTATACCAGGCTGGACTAGAATTTATTATCAATTGTTTCTTAGGTACATATAATTCGATTGCACCTTTAAAAACACTAGTAAAAGCAGAATAAGTGTTTTCCAAGTTTGAAGAACAAAGAACACTTGGCCATGAAATAGACAACAAATAGTCAACCATTGCATCATAGTTAGCATTTCTAAAATCGTAAATAGTTTTTTGATTGAATAAAACATTCTTTATATAGTGATAAAAACAAAAATTTCCATCAATTGCAATATGATGGATAGAATTTTCAATGACCGGGAAATTGGACTTATCAAGACAAATATGAAACTCGACATCTACAAAAACGAGATCAAGTAAGCGGTTTAGATCATTACGTTGATTATTGATTTGAATTAAATTAAATTGACCAAGGAAGTCAATAACAAGGGATTCAATTTCAGTTGTAACATTAAAAGGAATTAAATACTTGTCTTCTAAGTCCAATGTCCATTCAATGTTACAAAGGTTAAAGTCACCCGCAAAGAGAATATGTTGAAAACTCTTAAGATTTTCCAAAATTGGCTTAAGATTGTTTAAATGGGCATTATAAATGTCGAATTTGCTTCTAGGGGGAATGTAGCTAGCAGAAATAAATAATTCTGATTGACCTACTTTAACACTGACTAAAAGTTGATCAATATCCAGGTCAGAGTTGGAAGAGTTTGATTCCAAACTTATAAGACTGCATGCTAGTGAGGCACGAATCGCAATCAATACACCTCCACCTCTTTCCATCCCTGAAATTGTATAGGATCTATCTTTTCTAAATACATTATAATAGTTAGGAAAACATTCAGTACTCAAATGATTTTCAGTTAACCAAGTTTCAGTCAATATAATAATATCATACGTAAATGAAGAAAATGAAACAAAAATATGATCTAATTTGGTTCTTAACCCACCAACATTTTGATAGTAAAATGATAAATTTTCAAATCTACTTGATGAAGATTTTGGCAATCCATCAGCAACAGCAGCGACATTTAACTCGATATTTTCATCTCTTTCGGCAGCATACGATGTTAGGTTATATTGATTGACAGAGGAGCTCTGTCGTTTTTTGGATAATTTATAAATGGCTTCACTTTAACACCCCAAGGCCATAACGAAGCATCGCTCATAAGCTGGTCAAAGCAGTCTGAAGGAACACTTAGTTTGAAATTTATGTATTTAATATCTGATGGAGAAATGCCCTTTTTTATTAGTTTAAAACACTTAAAGGCATTAGAAGGAATATTAGAACGGGCTGAGATGTGATTTATAAGATCATCCGGAAGCGTATTCACATTGAATTTGGTAACATGTAGCCACTTAGAAGAAGTCAATGTATTGAGTGAGCTACAACCTGTCCCAATAAGTTCTTGATTAGGGTTTTGTTTACGTTTTAGTTTCCTCTTAGTCTTTTCCAAATTGCTAACATTGTTATTTATCTCAACAATAGGTTTAGATTCAGATTTCACCCTTTTCGAGTTTGTCAACCTTAGAGTTCCGTGGAATGAATGTCCCTATGCCGTGGGATCCAACAGAAGTGAATATTGAAGATATTACGTTGTGTTTCAATTAGTGTGTGTTGAAATAAAAAAACGTTTACTTGCTTTTCGAACCAACTGATACTGACTGATACGCCGCACAGTAGTTCTTTTGCGGAAATAAATGCAAAAAATGAAATTTGGGATATGGATTTGTTTGATTAATTTTTTCATAGATATATAACTGCTCTATGTTTTCTCAAAATTTTTGAAATTTATATCAAGGAACTTGCGAGAAACAGCGCTCTAAAGTTACCCTATATCTTTGAGTTTTGAAATGTGTGTAATTTCTTGCATTAACTTTTTTTTCATGAAGATTAGTATTTTAATAACTGTGTGCAAAAACAACATTTCTTTAACAAAATAATATGGTATTGAGCTTTCAAAATAAAAAAGAAAAATTAAAATAAAAAATTTTTTTTCGTCTTTTAGTTGGGTTAGGACTGAGTGGAGTGACCTATAGAATTTATTTATTTATTTATTTATTGATCTACAAGCGTCTACGGCTAACAGATTGTGAAATAAAAATATCTTAAAATATTTACATGTACAGTCATCGGCATAATTATTTTGACAGTACTGTGAACAGTCGTCTGAGTGAAAAATTGGTAACGGTAAATGTCATGTTGTAATGGCTTGTTAATGAGTTGAAATATATAACATTTCTTATTTATCTGACAGTATAATATAAATCATTTGAATCGTGTCTTTCGAGAGTACGCACCAATTTGTAATAACAGTGCTCGTTTTTTATAGGCATAAGTATTTTGACTAGAAGTCTAGGTTGAATTTGGTAAGATTTTTTTGTGTTTTTTTTTTTTTTTTATAAAAATTTTATGGTTTCATTTATTTTGAACTTCTCTTAAAAGAATATGGGTAAACAATCAGAGTTAAGCGTAGAAACTAGATCAACTATCGTGGCAAGGTATAACAGTGGTGAAAAGGTAAAACAAATTTGTGCGGAGTTTAATTTACCGAGGCAAACAGTGCATTACCAGATAAACAAACATAAAAAAACAAAAATCTGTGCAAAATTTGAGGCGTACGGGAAGAAAAAGAAAAACTACACTAAACGATGATAGAAAGCTTCTGCGTGAATTTGTTAAAAACCCTGCACTAACACCAAAAGCTCTGGAGCAAATGAAGAGTTATACCCAAAATCCCGTTAGTGAAAGAACAATACGTAGGCGTCTTGTTGAATCCAATTTTGGAACGTATTCCGTAAGAAAAATACCCTATATCCTCTAGGAACAAGGAAAAACGTTTACAATTATTTGCAAAACAATATCTCAAAAGCCCCTGATCTTCTGGAATAGAGTTTTATGGACTGATGAGAGTTCATTTGAGTTTCATGGCTCCCATAAAAAAAAATTTCTTCGATTGCCAAAAGAACAACGTAAGAAAAAAGTTCCAGTTTTGCAAACATTGAGTCACGGTGGAGGTTCAGTTATGTTTTGGGGTTGTGTATCTTCAAGTGGTCAGGGAAACTTAGTCCCAATTGATGGAACAATGAACCAACATAAGTATTTGACCGTATTGAATGAGCACGCATTTCCTGCTGGTGACAGACTTATTGGGGAGTCGTTCATTTTTCAGCAGGATAATGCGCCATGCCACTTGACTGGCCACCACAAAGTCCTGATCTAAATATCATCGAGAATGTGTGGGTGTATGTAAAGGGAAAAAGGAGTTTTTCTTTGAACCGAACCAGAGAAGACACGATTTTGGAAGTAAGAAAACTTTGGGAGGAAGTTCCTTTAGAAATGATTCAGAAACTTGTAGAATCCGTGCCAAAACGTGTGCAAAAAGTTATAGCAGCTAAGGGAGGATACACATTTTATTAATAAGTGCTAATTTTATTTTTATTTTGTAAGGATATTTTTTTAGTAAGCATAAAATGAATTGTCAAAATAATTATGCCTTTAGGCAAAGTGAATTTTTTTGTTATTTAAAAATCCAATAAATTATCCAAAGAAAAAAAGCCTAAATATTTTTAAAATTAACCTAACAACAATCTCCCATTTTCAATTTCATTGATTTATATCTGAAACTCGAAATATATAAATTTTTCATTTGTCAAAATAATTATGCCTATGACTGTATTTGCATAATGAACATTATATAAAAACATATTTAAAAAGTATATATTAGGACTAGATTAGCTTTCAACAAATCTCTAGAGCAGCTTAGTTCAATAAATTGGCAAACTTCATTGAAATGCCTAATTGATCTACACACTGGTTCAATACTACCAAAGCTTTTTCTGTGATATTGCTCAAACAGCAAATTTCTGGAACGTAAAGATCTTAACGGCGCAAAAATTGGAATTTTAAAAAGTAAAGCAGGGCATTTTATATGATAACATAAAATATCCCTCACAAGCATTATACTATGAATAGTTCGACTTGATTCGAGAGATTTAATTCCAAGGAATAAACATCTTGCTTTATAATCCGGAAAGAAATATTTTAATGGTCTTTCCCGTCTTTCCCTAGAACTACAATTTTGGCTACGTTAAGCTACGTCTAGTGGCTACTATTTTTAGAAAGCTACAATATTCAACTAACTATTTTCGAAAGAATTGTATCCGTCCTGATCCGATCTTGAACGCAGTGTACAAATTTGTGTCCCTGAATCGGATTTAAAAAACACGGTTTTGACTTTGGTTGGAAAGAATGTAACCAAGATTTTAATTTTGTTAAAAATATATATCTTTCATTAAAATATAAAATAAAATTAATCATTTGACGGATCTCCGATATATTCAATTTTTAGCTCAAATAATTTTTCTTGCCTCAATTTTTTTTTCCTAATTCAAGCTTATTTTTCTTGGAAATATGTGGTAAGCAGAG